>ML102962.1:0-17348 GCA_003697995.1 Taxidea taxus jeffersonii
TTTTTAAAAATGTTCGTCTCCAACTAGTTCACCCAGAGCAAAGAAACTCAAATATTCAAATGGGGAATAAAAAGAAAGCATCTGCCAAGGGTGAAAGAGAAGGCACAGGTGCACCCCCGAACATGGTGAGACCACTTCTAGTGTAAATGTCACCAGCAGTTTCAACCTCAAGCAGGAACGAGTCTATCTTCTCACAGTATTTTCATCAAGCTCCTCAAAATGTCAGTGAGATGGGAGGACAAGTAAATCATTCTTGTGAAAACAGTATTTCATAATGAGTGATGTTGGACTGTGTCCCCCTCAGGAACCTACAAAATGGTGCAATTTACAAAAAACCTTTCTGAATTCCAGATATGAGATGTTCTTGAGTCTAAAATAAAGAAATAACTGGTAATTTAAAGGACAGACATTCAATATACATGAAAGAGATCCAAGGTCAGCTATTATTACTCAAAGTTATTTGGGGGCTAAATTTTTAAGATTGAAAGTGACCTTGGTTTTTTGTAGACACTATAGAGCTAAAGAACTAGACAAAGGATTTGAGGTGCCTAAACAAAGGCTTGATCATGAACAACAGTTCTTAAGTACTAGAGAAAAATAACCCCACTGTGTACCTGACCTGAGCAGTGGCCCTAGAAAGGATCTAAGGACCTACAAATGGATACAAAAATCCATCTATCCAAGAAAGAGGTTATTCTGCAAAACCTAATATCACACATCTACTGGAGATGGAAAGAGGTCTCCCAAGGAAAGGGAAAGCAATTGGAATTGTTTACCCTTCTGTGTCTTGTAAACTAAACATAGACCCAGGAATTACCATCTTCAACTTGTCCCTGTTCGTGGGCTAAAGGTGAACGTGGGTTTTTCTGTGAAGAACGATGAACAGTTGTCTGCTCTCAATAAAGGCCAGGATAGTGTATTTCCCATATTCCATGCACCTAGCCCTGTGCCTGGTACCTGGTGAGCACCTAATAAGTATATGCAAAATATATAAGCGTGAGACCACAGACAGAATTCTGGAATGTGAGGCCTGGACAGTGGCTCTCAGAAAATGTGGTTCCTGGACCAGCAGCATCAGCACAAGTATCACCTGGGACCCTGTTAGAAATTCAGATTTTCAGGCCCATCTCAAATCTACCTAATCAGAATCTCTGGGTATGGAGCCAGTAATCTGGGTTTTATGGAGCCCTCCAGGAGGCTGTAATGCGTGTTAGAGTTTGAAAACTACTGACCTAGGGAAGGGGTGGCCCGTCAAGACTGAAATCTCCAAGAAGAAAATGAAAACACACAGAATATTTTGATAGTGCCAAGTTCACAGGCAATCAGGTTATCTTAGGTCTCTCATTTCCCACAACTGGACTGCCAACCCCTCTGTCTTTTGGATTAAATGCAGTGTAATGCTACAGGAACACACCCACAGACAGGTCCACCCTAATGATTTAGGCACTCCAACTGTTTCAGATGGAACATTCTGAAAGTTAGGTCCTTGAGTATTTTGGTATTTGTGAGCACACATGGGTGTGAGTCTGTAGGCGTGTTATAAATAAACATAGAATCACAAAATGTACAGTATCTTCAGCTGACCTATTCTGAAAAAAAGAAAAACTGTATGATGGGAAACAATTTTCTTAAGGGGGACTCTTGTAAAAATCACAATCTTATTACATGTACACTCTGACTTCCAATGAGACCACAGAGAAAACCAAATGCCGTAGGAGCAGAGAGCCTCAGGGAAGCCCTTGCCTACACAAGACAGCCTTCCCCTATTTTCCCAAGTAGGGCCTCTTTTTGATACAGTTTTACTTATTATTATTACTTTTTAAATCAATTATTAAAAGTTATTATTGTGACTGAATCAATTCCTTCTCTCTGGAACATCTCTCATGTCTGCTCATTTCACAGGTAGGTCTATTTTTTCAAGAATTCCAGAGATAAACATGTGGATCGTTCTGTATTTTTTGAGTTTCCACAATTTCCATTTTGATTCAGCATTCATTTTCATCTGTAATAGAGCATCTAGAACTTAGAGCCAGGTTAACTGGAGTAAATTGAAAAAGAGAACATTGAGTCAAAATATCTTAACGATCAAAAGAAAGCTCTTCTTCTGAACATATCACTCCCTCCTCCACTCTTCCCCACTAGATGCTTCTCTGGCTGAGACAATCAAGTTCCTTCTAACATCATTTTAAAACTGCATGAATGTCACAGGAAAACTAAGGCCAGGAGGGCATTTAGGTGCTAGAGGAGGGAATGATAAATAATGCCTGGAGAGTGGGGAAGGGGGGAGTAGCTTTCTACTTTAATTCTCATACTTGCATTTTAGGTAGAGCAACTGGCCAGTTCATCTTTAGTAATTATTCTAATATATTTCATAATATTTTCATAAGACTGTGTCTGTTACATAGTTTTTAATTCTGTCCCACCTGAAGGATATATAAAGCATCTGTCTATTACGCCCTCGCAGATAAATCCCCCAAACTCCCTGCCCTGGCTTCCATCTCAAGCAGACAAGTGCGTAATATGCAATGGAGAACATTCTGAAAAATTACACCTTTTCTTATCAGAAGTCATTCTGCAAACTTCCTACTTGAAATCTTTAGGTTTTAAAATATTCAAATGAAACACAGAAGCATTTTTGCCTACATTCTAGGCTTGAAAAATAATTTTCCTTCGCTGTTGGTCTTATTTTCTCTCCTGTTGCTTTGCATCATCTGCTAGGCCTTAGCTCAAGTGATTCTCTTAAAGAAAGAAAGAAAGACAGAGAGAGGAAGGAAGGAAGGAAGGAAGGAAAGAAGAAAGGAAGGAAGAAAGGAAAGAGAAGAAAGGAAGGGAGAAAGAAAGAAAAAAAGAAAGAAGGAGAGAGAGAAAGAAAGAAAGAAAGAAAGAAGTCCAACAAGTACACAAGGAATGAGATATTATATATTTAGGTAAGGAAGGAGAAAAAGGAGAGGGAATGGGAGAGAGGAGGGGAGGAGAGACTGTGTGTTTTGGGGCTCTGAGTCTGTCCTTACAATGGGACAACTGCTATCATAATCTGACTAATTTGGCTCATAGAAGAAAGACAAAGACTAACTGTGACTCAAAACCCTTCTTGGTTTCTGTGCTTTACTAGGTACTTTTCTCAACTCCTAAATGACAGTAATTTCAGCCTCTGTGATGTTGCCACACTTTCAGCTTCCACTCACTTTAATTCATCAGTTATTCAAGTATTGGCTGGCTTGTGCCTGACAAAATATTTTTGATCAGCTTCTTTAAGGGAAGAAGCAGGGGAAATCTGAGGGTTTGGTGGACAAGTCCATTTGAGAGGAAGTAGGTTTGTAGACATTAGCTAAATTTCAGCTCCTCTAGCTGATCTGTCCCACTGACTGGGTTCAATGTTGAGATATTTTTCTTCCAATACAGGGCTTATTATTCTGTAATCTATTATTAGGAACCTGCAATCTCCACACAATTTAACACCAGTCTGAGTTAAATAACAGATATTTTAGTTGTTGTAGCAATTGTGCTTACATTTGGAGAGAATCTGGGAGAGCAGCTGTCTGCATCAGTAAAATTCATCACTAAAATTAAATGTTTTAATTTTCCTAATGGGCTTCAACGGGGGAGGGAAACCAAATGTGCTTTTGAAGGATAATCTCCTGAAAGAGGAAGTCTGTATGGAGGCTTAATCAAATCTGGGGCAGAAGTTAGGTTGCCAGAATTACTAATCATCAAAACAAAACTTCTTGCTCATTAGTGCATTAATACGTGTGGACACCCTTCACCTGGAGGGAGCCTCTAATCCTTGTGTTCAGGCACAATCCTTCTTCTCCCCTCTCTTCACCTTGACCTTAAAAGCTCTAAAAAGACCTCTTCTAAAAACAAAACTCAGAAGGCACTCTGTTATTTACCACCGAAGAGAACAAATTAATGCAGCCTACAGGGTTTATGCCAGAATAAAAGAGAGCTGGTTACAGATTTGTTCCTGATGCATTAGAAATGAGACCCTGAGACAAACTCCTGCTCTCTCTCCAGCAAAGCTGATGCACCGACTAGACAGGTAGATATTAGGTACTCAGGCTGTCTGGATGCTATGGAAATGGCGTCGAATACATTTGACCATCGGCAACAGGGCCAGACGAGTATGAGGCTCATTCTTATTCCAGCCAGGGAAGGAGCCTCGTCTGCGTTCCCCTTTTCACTGAAAGGCTGCCATATTTGTCATCTCAGCCGTGTGTAAGATAAGCTCTCTCCTCGTTATCTAGTATTTCACCAGGCAGGGGAACCAAAGGATAAGGACAATCTTAAATGCCCACGTAGGCAGGAAAGCTGGAGCACCATCAGGCTGGGCACAAAGCCTGAAGCCTGGACTGGAGGAAGTTTATAGTGGAAGTTAATCACTTCATTTGGAAGGAAAGCTCTAAGGGATTTGGACAAATGATTATGATGTATCCTGGCTAGAGAATGAGTCAGGAGACAGATCTTAAGTCACTAACTGCATTATTACCCTTAGATAGGTTCTTCAATTTTGTTCCCACTACATGTTCTTACCTTAAATTTCTCCTAAATTAAACAGAACTAAAAGAAGTGGAGGGCGCCTGAGTGACTCAGTTCGTTAAAGCCTCTGCCTTCGGCTCAGGTCATGATCCCAGGGTCCTGGCATCGAGCCCCGCATCGGGCTCTCTGCTCAGCGGGGAGCCTGCTTCCCCTTCTCTCTCTCTCTGCCTGCCTCTCTGCCTACTTGTGATCTCTCGCTGTCAAATAAATAAATAAAATATTAAAAAAAAAAAAAGTGGAGATACGTAACTATCAGTCCAGAGTTAATGAAGAACAGGTATAAGGAGAGATCACTTTCGCAGCCATCCCTCCACCTAGCCATCCAACAGTCCATCCACTTCTTAAAGCTTCATGAGTACCAGACACAGTGCTAGTCACTGATGAGAACGAATGGACAAGTCCGTGTTCTCAGAGAAGCCTAGAGTTGCTGGGGGTAGGCAGGTCATGAAGTGATTGTTACAAACCAGGCAGCAAGGACTATTACAGCCCACAAAGGGAGCAGATAGGAAATACCTAGCCAGTGGGAGGAAGAGAGGGTTGGGAGAAGGCTTCCTGGAGGAGGTGGCCATTAATCTGAGTGTTAAAGGATAAGTAATTATTAGCCAGATGAAAGAGGGACAAGAGAAGGATGCCAGATTTCAAAGGAGAGAGACTGCCATGAAACCAAGGCTTTGAGATGGCAAAGAGCTTGGTATCTGGGGCAACTCTCAGCAATGTGACATGGCCAGGGTTTTGTGACCAAGAGGCTAAATGAGGTATGTACAGACTCCAGACCCTGTGGGTGGGGGGAGCTACTGAAGAGTATGGGGTTGTGTGATCCGGCTGGGGCTTCAGACCAACTGAGTTCTATGGAAAATGGGCTGTGCAGGAAATGGATAAGAGGAGGACAGGGAGGGGCGCCTGGGTGGCTCAGTGGGTTAAGCCTCTGCCTTAGGCCCAGGTCATGATCTCAGGGTCCTGGGATCAAGCCCCGAGTCGGGCTCTCTGCTCAGTGGGGAGCCTGCTTCCCCCTCTCTCTCTGCCTGCTGCTCTGCCTACTTGTGATCTCTCTCCCTCTGCAAATAAATAAATAAAATCTTTAAAAAAAAAAAAAAAAAGGAGGAGAACAGGGAGAATGAGTTAACAGGACTAGCAGTACTCCAGGGAAGAGGAGATAAAGACATGAGGCATGGCAGAGTGGGAAGCGTTGGCAGGTTGTAGAAATACACCGAAGTACAATGATAGGACTTGGTGGGAGAGGAAGAAGCAGGTGTCAAAAAGGACTCCTGGTTGTCAGAGTGTGGCATGAAGTGGTTACAGGTTCAATTCTCTGCGCTCCGAGCATAACATTTATTAAGCCCAGAGATACACCAGAACCGCAGAACTGAGAGGAGCCCCAAAGAAAGCCACAGGCAAAGCCAGGAAACAGTGATGAAATGTTGCCGGCAAGACCACGAGGTAGCAGTACCTGCCTCAGGGTGTGGCCTGCTGCTGGACTTCCAAGATGGCAGAGGTGGCGCCCACAATGACCCAGACAGTCCTCAGCACATGGTGGGCATCTGCAACTACTTATTAAGTGAGCAAATAAGCGAAAACCACATTTACTCATTTAACAGTGGTCAGGCCACCTGGACTCTTACTCTGCGTATCTTTGGATAAATAATAATGTCTCTTAAAATCTCATTTCTCAGTTGAAAGTGGTGATAATAAAATGTCCCCCCAACTATCTTAGGGCTCAAACCACTTTCTTTCTGGAGCTCTAATAAAACTTGCCATTTCTCCAGCTTACTTAGGCTCCCAGGTCAGTTTTCTAGCATTCCTAACTAGATTCTAAGCACCAGAAAGGCAGGGCCTGGCCCACATCCTTCCCAGAGAGCTCAGCATCTAAAGGCGCTCACTGAACACCTGGGAATCTGGAGGACAGCACTAGCCCAGGGCCCAGGATCTGGGTTTCCTTCAGTGAGGTGGTCATCCTTTCTGCACCTTAGCCTGTCATCAGCATATATAGGCAAACATTGTGTCCTCTACCCATTTCATAGAGCTGTTAAAAAAAAAAGAGAGAGAGACTGTACAAAGGAAGTACTTTGACATCTTAAATTATGTATGATTATGGGATTCGGTGACAACATCACAACTAGAGCAGCTAGATTTGGGACAGCAAACAGCCCACTCTGAGTAGCAGTAAGCCTCAGAATAAGAGCTATGACTCCCAACTGTCTTCCAGTACAGGGGAAGTAATCTTAAAATAAAAAAATACAAATAAGAGAGCTTCTCGGCAGAAAATGTATCAGGATTTGATTTAGACAAGTGTCAAGGCGAAGTGAGGCCCCATGAGAGGTGGGCCATCCTGGGGGAGAGCCCAGTGGCGCGCTGGTGGGAACATAGGCCCAGGCTGGTGCTCTGCCGGCTACCATGCTATGCTGTCTCTGGCATTCAACCCAGTGGGTTCTTGGGTCTTGAAACCCTCATATTGTCAAATGCCTCCTCACACCACCCACTCACAGGAACCAAGGTGGACAAAGCAAAGGAGTTGCGTACATGCTCTTCTCCTCTAGGCCTGACCACTGGTCTTAGGATAGGCACCTGAGAAAGAATTACTTTCGCTCTGATATAGTATGCTCAAGTTAATTCACATTTAAAGGGAGGTTGAGATGTCATTCTTTGATGTGCAAAACCATTATGCTGCCCACAGTGCCCACTCTGGGCTCTGCCCAGTCACCCAGCACAGAACGGATATGGATATAGACGCAGATTCCTCCCCTCTCCTTCTCTTCCCAAAAGCTTCTTGCCCTTTAGGCAGCTCAAAGGTCAAAGGGCAAGGGAACTAACGGTTCTGTGCCACAGGTCGTGCTGAACCGCTTTATGTCTTCTTTTTTTTTTTTCCTTCTTACTTTTGCCAGGAATCACTCTGTATACTTTGAGAGAGGAAGGTACTGAGGATGAGCAGTATGTGACTTGACTAGAGATGCACGGCTAGCAAGTGACAGTGACTCCAACCCTCCAAAGCCAAGCTTGTTTCAGTGTGCACTAAGTCACAAAAAGATAGATGCATTTTCAAGAAAAGCTCTAAATTGTCAAATGCGGTGATCTGCCCCCAACTAACCTCCCACCACACGCATGCAGATCCCCATGCACACACAGGCACTCGAGCAGACGCGCACACCCATGCACACCAGTCCTAGTAAGCGTGGCAGCTGGGCTCAGACATCAGCGGGGGGCTGGGAGTCCTCAGCCACTAGCTACTCACACACTCACTAAGATGGGTCTGCAGTTTTTATTTTTAACCACTGGGTAAGTGTTTGGGAGCCAATTGAAACCACAGAACTAAAATTACCAGGTTCAAATTGCTGGACAAAGTTTAGAAAAGGATGAATAGAAAATGAATGGTAGACAAAACAGAAGCTAATGCAAAGATGCAATTTTATGGCTGGATGATCTCTGGTTTCTTTTTATAACGGCACGAGTCCCTTTTTCGTGTTCCCAGAGAGAGGGCTCCAAAGAATTTAGAAGAGTCTATCCAGAGAAGCCAGAACGCAAGCAGCTCAGCTGTTTGAAATATGCTAGACTGTCTCCAGACAGTTTACTAGGGAGACAGAAAATGAGAGACAAGCCTCTGTAAAAACTGCCTCATGAGAAGAACAGATCAGCGGAAACGTATTACGCAGAGCACGAATCCAGGTATCAACCTCACGGTAACGCTGTAGCTATCCCCATTTCAGAACTAAAAGCTATGTGCTAGTAAATAAAAGGTGAATTCGTACTAATTAGGTGATGCCACTTTTCTCTTTGCCAAGGGCTCCCTTCGAAAGAGAGCTGTAGTTTGTTTAAAGACATGTTATGGCTTCATAAGCCAGGAACATATAACCCTTAGTAACCCTTATTAGGTCCAGAGCTCTGCCCCTCCACAAGACCATGATCCAGTCAACCAGGAGAGGAAATGAAAGGTGGTCAGTCCCAGGAGAGATTCAGGGGTGGGGACTGTCATCTCATGCTTCTGTTAAGCAGCGGCTCCGGGCTAATAATCATCCTCAGGTTCCAGAAGAGTCCTCCCGGCAGCTGAGGTTATGTTCCTGTTGTCATTTAAGCTTATTCCAAGGGCATCCTTGTCAGCAGCAGCCAACACTCACTGAGCACCCTCTTATGCTGTTTGGGGGATCCTGGAGAACTCAGCAAATGGAGATGCCTCCCTGAGCTGGAGGATTCGCCCTCCAGCTGGAGAGATAGTCCTCTTACACCTCCAGGCATGGAGAGCCTCAGGGACTGGAGATGACTTGGGGGGCTGGGGACGGTGGGGAAGCTTGCAGGAGACTGAGCAAAGGAATGGAGGCAGAGATATACACAGCTGTGCCAGGGGCCAGGCTGCATTGCTGGGCGGCGGGGACCTCAGGGGCCTGGGGTCTGGTGTGGAGCACCTCGGGGCCAGGAGCTGAGGCTCCTGAAGTCATCCTGAGGAAAGGTGTCAGTAGAAATAAGAAACACATAAGCAAAGAATGTGTGAAAAGCACAGCATGGATAAAGTAGATTCATTTACAGCTAACTCGTGGTGAACTAGGGGAAGGGAAGGGAGAGCTGGGAGAGGCTTTAAGAGGGAACACTTTTTGGGACTTCGCAGCTCACGGTGAAAAGAGATGTGGCACAGAGAGGGAAGTCTGACTCTTGCCAAGTACATATGGCCCCCTGATGCTGTACAGACAGGCTGCGTTCCAAAAATACACACGAAAGTCATTTGGAGTTGGGAACTAATTTCTCTCTAGAAAAAAGACATCACCAGTGGTGGGCTGGTGTCCAGGATACCTCACAAAAGTCTCTATAATCCATATGTAACCTAAATACATGCTAGAAGTAAAGGTGGCATTTCAGCTCTATTGTATATAGAGTCTTTGGTGACTTTGCCTATGGAGCCAAATCCAATGTTATCATATCTTCATCGGTTTAAACTTCAGATTCAGGATGATCCCAGGAATAGCTGGACTATACCCACAACCACCAGCCACGGCAAAAATCAGCCTCGAGACTGCCCCTCAGCTACCATTCTTTCAGCCATGCCAGTCATTCATGAAGCAAGAGATCCCTCAGGTCTGGAGAAGCTGGAAAGCCCTGGGCTCAGTGAATGGGGAAGAAGTGATTTCCTACTAAAAAGGAATTTGCCCACTTAAACACTTGCCATATACAACCAGGTGACTACACATAAAAAAAAAAAATCAAATGACAATAACTTAATAATTTCTTCTTTTGTGAGTATTTTCTGGATACTTCTCACATTCAAAAATCACCACTATCATTTTAAACACACACTATTCTGTCACCAGCTCATAGCCACTTATGGTCCACTGTGATCCTCAACTCAAAAAAAGACTTGGACAACTTTTAAACTGGCCACTGTATTTTCATGGATTCTATTTTGAGGTCTTGTATTTATCCTCGCTGAATTTCAGCCTGTGTTTCATCCCATCAAAAACCGAAAGTTGCTCCAAGCTAAATAGATTACAGTTAGTTAACAAGCCAGCACCCACATCCCATTCAGCTGCTTTCCATGATCTGCAATACATACCCACAAACACTAGGTGTCGCTATTATTTCTGTGCCCTCTTCCTTTGAAGGTTAATACTTATACATGTCTCTTCTTTCCTCTACATCCCCTCCAGCTCATTCTCTGGTATCTGGCAAACACTGGAGGAGGGCAGAGAAAAACGTGGTGGAGGAAGTGGTGATGATACGCAGGTCACAAGATGAGACTGGGAAGGTATTCTTATCTCCTGGGACAAGCAGGGTCTCAGATTACTTTACGTTGGGGATATTTTCAAGGTGTTCCACAGGAATATAAGTAACTTAAAATCAGAAAATAAATAGCAAGGAAATCATTCATCAAAAAGATGATGCAACCAATTGATTTATTTCAAACATGGCACCTAATTGAGTCTGCAACAGGTGCTTTAGACTGAGAATCCACGGATGGGGCTTGGGGTGTACAAACCCCATAACTATACATGAAGCTTGGTATATTTGCATTTTTCTGAGGTGAGAGTGGTTGGCCTGCATTACATTCTCAAGGGCTAAGAACCACAGGTTATTAGAGATGGATTCCCCCCACTTGATCTCTTGTCTCACCAAAAAGGAGTGGAAAAGCACTGACCTCCCTCCCCTCACTCTCATCCCAGCCTCATTCGGGTGTGGAAGGTATGCAGGTACACAATTTTTATCTTTAAATCGATAAAATATCAACTTCAGAGATACCAACAGAAGAGCCCATCCATGATTCAGGAGAAAGTAAAAATTTCAGGATAAAGCCATGCTCTGTCATTATTGCTTTTTTTTTTTTTAAAACCTAGAAAATAAGAGTCCATTTTCAGGTAACCTGATTTTGTTTTATTAAGAGGTTATGCCTCACATAGTCAAATTATATTAGAATTAGCCCACAGCAAATCAATTTGCAACTGATAATGCAGCCGGAAGTTTTCCTTATTAAGGTTCCATTTATTCATTAAAGAGGATCTGTATAACGCTCGAGATACTATACACAAAACTCCCTTCTTCCTTCACTTTTTCTCTTTCCCTCCCTATCACTAAAAAAGAATTCACAGTTTAGATTTTAGAGAATAAGAACATCTTCATTTCTTATGTTTTCTCTTAGGATTTTTCTTAAAGGTTGTTTTTTCCCCCCCCCAATTACAATCAACAGAATCATAACTCACTCTGGTTATATTTCTAACTTACCACATTAAAAAGATGGGCCTCAGCTGAGCAAAAAAGCTTCTTACTGGCATCTCTAGGTGCTGGCAAACCAACTTTAGTACAAGCCCCTCTGAGACTCAGTACTATAACCGCAGAGTAGTTAAATCTCAGTTCTCAAAGGCTGACGACCACGCTTTTTTTTTTTTTTTTTTTGTCCATGACACAACTATTGAAATATCAGTCGCATTTCCCAAAGTAATCAGATTTCTTTCCAGTCAATGCAGGCAGGGTACAGCATGCCCAAGAGTTTACTTTCCTGTTATGAATCCTGGTCGTGTTTACTATCATATCTGCTTCCAATTGCACAGGTTGAAACTTGCAGAAATAGGAATCTAGTTTCATGTAAATTCAGACACTTATGAAAAGGCTAAACCACAAAGCAAAACAGAAATGCCACCAGGATATTAAACACATAGAACTTATTTTTTAAATGTCAGTGCAAGATATCCAATAATATTTTTAAAAATTTATGCTAAGGATTCCTTTCTGCAGAAAACAACATGTTGTTTTGCTTAATGGGGTCAGTTCTTCTTTCAAAGCCAGGTCGTCGCTGCCTCTGAAGCAGCAGGTTTCACTAAGCAGTGCCCATGGCCCTCCTCTGGGCCTCCCTCCTGAGATCCCAACACCACGCCGTGCACACCCCTCACTGCACACTCCACCTTCCACTGCCACCAGACATCCTCTTGCTACTGCCTTCAGTCATGATTTCACTCATCATGTGTCTTTTGTCCTCTCACCCAACATATCATAAAGCTCTGACAAAGGGCCTAGGACAGTGCCAGAAACAGGGCAGATAATCCGGTCTGTTAAATGGAAAGAGGACAACGAGGTCTTGATTCGACTAACCCTAAACAGCAGTTATCATCCAACTCATAGGTGTAGTTAAAACAATTTTGAATTCCAACCAGAAAGGTTTAAAATCAGAGGGTCAGCATGTGATTCAGTGAACATTAAATTAAATGATGGGCTACAAACTAAGCAAGAAATTGGACGAGGGATCTACTGTCTGGACACCTGCAATAACTTTTGGGGGACAAGATATCCTCCTCAAAGGCTGTTTTCATAGTAACCCTCCCTTTAAACATTTCCTTCATATTTCCGGGAGTTTTCCTTTCTTTAAAGCAAAATCAGTACTCAGCTGGGGAAGGAGACAAATGGGACAATACAGCCTCTCTCTTCTTTCTAAAAAAGGTTTGTGCTCTAAGGAGGCAAGACACCCAAAGGCAGGGGTCTCTAGTACAAATACTTTCACCAGAAATGCAAACTTCAGGCTCTCGATTCTTACTTTTTGGCTTCTGTTTGGAACCCAGTAGAATCTGATTCAAGAGCAGCAGGAAGGTCTTTGTTTCTAAAACTTCACAATAATCTGTGAGGAGGTTCTGAGAATACTTGCCGCACTGGGACTCCCTTCTACATTCTAGCATTTCAGAGGGCCACCCAGGAGCCGTGGTCCAGGAAGTGCTCACAACGAGCTCCAGAGCTCCATCAGCATTAATGCCCAGGACCCCGAGGCAGCAAGGATGGTGAACCCTGAGATGGGAAAGTGAGAGGACTGCATTCCTTGGACAGTCCACCTTTCTGGAGCACTTAGACACCAGATGCAGGTTGGGGAACAAAGATGAACAGAACACAGTTCCTGCCCCAAAGGAGTTAACACGGTGTTGAGGAAGGTGTCCAGCTGGATGGGTCACAATGTCACAAAGCTCTAAACAGCACACTGTGGAGAGCGGAGGGAGCAGCCCCTCTACCCGAGTTGGGGACACACAGCTGGCCTCACCCAAGAGCCATAGTCTGGCCATGTTCTCCTTGTTTCCTAAGAGACTTTCTAATAATACAAAAATAATCAAGTAACAGGTAAACCTAACAGACGACAGAACAGCCATTATTAAATTTGATAATAGTTGGATGGACTTTTGCAAATCTGGTCATTTTGAAGCCTTCTTAATAATTGTCAAAGAAGAGAAGTAAGCATTACAAATGACTGCCAGTTACAGTCTTCCACTAGGTTATCAAGAAATTGGGCTTCCTTCAATGTCTTCTCCTCAGCAGGCCAAAGGGTCTCCACCCAAGACTACACATGAAGCCCACAGACCCCAGACCAGTTCCAGATGTCACCTTGGAAAAGAAGCAGCTTTTGTTTCATGAAGCTCCTGACCCGAAAATATTGAGATGAGGATATGAGATGGAGCATGTCAACTATAAAATATCTGCCTTCTCATTCCTAGAGGATCTAAGCCTGTGCTCTCACCTTCATCACCCAAGAAAGTTCTAAACACGTGGAACTGAATTTGTCACCAGACTCGCACCCTTAGTTGGCTTCTCTGAAAATATTCCTTCTACCAAAAAATTATTACATTCCTCCCCTGTTGAACAGAAAATGAATTCCAATTCAACGTTCATTTGCTTAAGTGTATGTAAGCAACATACATCTCTTCTCATGACCTCTAAGTCCAGAATACTCCTAAGATTTCTATGGAAAAACTGAGAAAAACTTAAAAGGAGAATCCCTGTGAAATAAAACTTTCCAAAGCAACAATTCCTTGAATAGTGCCCTTCCCAGTGTCCTATAACAAGTACCCTACACAGGAAGGAGCAGCTCCGTCCATAAAGCAATCCCTCATGCATCCCACACTCACTGGGGTCTTGCAAGTCTCATTTGTGCTATTCTGTGCCCTCTATCCTCCTACTATTAGGACAGGACAATGCAAGTCCTTCGAGTAGAACACTCATCCCTAGTATTGGTGAAAACTCCCCATTGGGGGAGGGGTTCATGTGACAATGATCACTTCTGGATGAACAGATAAGCTACCCCAAAACACTATGTACTGCTCAGCAGGGTTTAGTGGCCCTAACTTAGGTAAAAGACAGTAAACTCTGGGCACTGAGAAACATTAGCATGACTTAGAGGCATGACTTAGAAATCATACAACAACTCTGAGCACATCAACTTTGCTCCCACTGATTGTTCCCTTCTCTGCCTTCCTTCTGGGGTTTCTTACTCTATGCGCACTGAAGCACAACAAAAGACTTAGCCTCTTGACATGGACTGAAAGATCCCTAAATCTTCTAAGACAAACACAAAAATGAGCAAAAAGGCTGAAGAGTTCTCAGAATCTCCCTCTGTTCCAATCCCAGGTCTGCAAGCACTGCCGTCTACATTCAGATCACTAGTCAGAGTCCAGGAGCTGAGGGAATTCACAACTAACGTTCAGCCACTACAGGATGACAGCTAGCTCAGAAGGCAGCCAGAGGGAGGATGTGATGGGGGGCTGATTTCTTCTGGCACTTGAAATCCATCATAAAAATCTGTAACTTTTTGGGAACATGGGTAGCGCAGTTCATTAAGCATTCAGCTCTTGGTTTTTCCTCCAGTCTTGTTCTCAGGGTGATGGTACTGAGCCCCACATTGGGCTCCGCACTCAGCATGGAGTCTGCTTAAGATTCTCTCTCCCTCTCCCTCTGCCCTTCCCCACTGTGCGTGCTCTCTCCCTCTAAAATAAATACATAAATCTTCAGAAAACACTGTAACTTCAAAACCTTTTTCGCTATACCCCCCAATAGTTAAAACACTGGCCCAGTCTAAAAAAATGAGTCCTACATATTCTTCGTCCATCTTAGCAATGATTAATGAATTAGTTCCAGTCTATGAATAATCATTCTGCTTTTTGTTTAGAATTGTGAGCAACACTGGCACGTGAACAGTATCAAGCAACCTCAAACAACCCAAAAAGATCATCTACAACTTTAGAAGAACACATTTTTTGTGACTCCGATGAAGGTTCAACACAGGTGCTCATCTCATTGGCCACCAGAGACAGCAGTGGGCGTGGAGAGGGCATGGAAGAGGCGTGGCTTCACGGTAATCCCCCACGTGGGGGCTGTGGGTGGAGGTGGCAGAAATAGTACTTGCTTTAGGGAGTCGTGTTCAGCTTCCCATGCTTTACATATAGGGTCCTTGGAGCCACTGGGAGCTTCAGGGAAGCTGAAGCTCTGTTTGAATTTAGTATCTCAGCTTCTGACAGCTTTCCGGAGGAAAGAGAAGATGTGCCTACTAACTCCATACTTCAAAAAGGCAGCCCAAGACCCTACTTATGGTCACCATGGTGTGCTCACCTCAAAGCAGTCCTGGGCACAGGAGACCTGTCTGACCCTATTTACCTCTCCACGTGCAAAAATCAGGAGAATGCCCTTTAAGTTTACTTAAAGCTACGCTGGTCAGTGGCATTTATACACTCATTAAGTGCTTGGCCAAAGCCATGCTACTTCCTCGATGCCAGACTCCTGCCTTTCTTTACTGCCCAGCAGTCAGGAAGGTTCCTGGCAGAGCCCTGAGAGTGCTGTGAGCTCTCCCATTCTCCCTGAAATCTTTGCCTCTCCCTTGCTCTCAGGATAGCTAATGTCTGGACTCCCATTTGGCAGCTGTCTAAGCAACAAGCGCAACAAGCTTCAGGACAAGGTCATTTCATCCTGGACCATGTAGCGGCATTTTGAGAAGACCCGATCCTGGAGTAGAACTGACATACACACACAGAACCCGACTTCTATTTCCTATTGTCCAGACCCTCCAAACAGTCACATGCCTGTAATTCTTCGTTGTATGACACGAAGTACTACGGGGGTCAGTACTACGGCCTTTTATCTTGGCTTCAGTTAGATTGAGACAATCTTTCTAGGGCTTAATGATCTTTTAAAAAGAAGGAAAAAAACCCTGCAAAATAAAATAGAACCATCACCTCCACCAAAATATACTTCTGAAGCCCTGCAGCTTAATAGTGATGGAGATCAGCTATCTTGCCTCACTTATGCATAACAAAGAAACAAATAAATAAAAATAAATACTACCTTATTCTTCCAGGGCAAGTTTAAAACAGTTCAACCAAATTGTTGGTATAATTATCAGTTATTCTCAAAAGAGAAATTAACTCAAAGTAATGCTAATCATTAGTACAGAAGACTTTAAAAAAATACTTCTTCCTCCAAAGACATAAAAAGAGATTTCTTTTAAAACAAGGTAAACATAAGCAGAGTCTCACTTATGGATTAGATTGGTTCCCAAAATTCAATTATAATTGACTTATCCTTCAACTGATAAGCATTTTTTCCTACGGAAACAAGTGTACAGTGTTTTACTCCCTTGAAAGCTCAGCTCTATTCTAAGCCCCTGTGTCTGTAGAAGGAGAGGGTGGCCATGAGAGGGCAGAGGGTTGGGAAAGAAGCTTCTGGAGCTGAGCAGCTTAGGGTGAAGGTTTCAACAGCAAGGAGAAGCAAAGAGAATACTTTGCTTCTACTACATGCCAGGCTTCCTAAATGAAAGCCATTACCTAACATGAGCATCTCAAGACAATAGAGTCCCTCACATTGAATTACTGCCACAACTTCTCTTACCTTCCTACAATTTTTTTTTCCAATTATGCATTTGCTCCTGTTAATCTGCCAGAATCAATTCATTCATAAAATATTTATATACTTAGTGTCCATGAAGAGAGTTAGACTGAGCAGAGGGTGTAGAGTGAATGAAGCTATTATCCCTTAAGACCTAGGTACTTGTCAAGCTGGGATACAGAAGCCTTTCCATGTGCCCTTTTATGACAACTGTGCAGACTAGGTATGTATATACTGACTGGAGAGATGAATTTATCCAAGCCATAAATTTAAATAACTTGACTAAGAAGTAGTTAGGCCTGAAAAGTCAGACCTAATAGGCTTCTAAACACATGCTCTGTCTACTACAACCTGTGAATCCTGAATTAAGGTCGTGTGTGCCATGAACTTCTCTGGCTTTAATTCTTCCCTCCCCTTCCTTCATTAGCAAGGAGGGGAGGCAGTGCCCAGCTTTGCTCACTGCCAGGTATGGCCGTCTGATAACCTTCCGGTCACGAGACATTCTCAGATGTGCTTTGTAGGACTCCTAGGAAGGATCTTCAAAGGAAAGAAGTAAGCATCATTTTAGACTCTGTTCTTCCTCCATGTTCCAGCCTGCAATATGGATGTCGTGGGTGATGTTCCTGCAGCGATCCTACACCATGAAGCAACCTCAGAGGTGGAAGCTAAGTGCCGGGAGTGCACCGGGAGTGCACGGGGGGGGGGGGGGGGGGGGGGGG
>ML102962.1:17448-32463 GCA_003697995.1 Taxidea taxus jeffersonii
GGGGGGGGGGGGGGGGGGGGGGGGGGGGGGGGGGGGGGGTGTAGAGCCAAAAAAGCGAAAGTGCTAGGTTCAGAAGGACTTAGTGAATTCACTCTACCACTCTACCAGCCCTATACAAACTTCATCCAGAATTTTTTTTTAAGATTTTATTTATTTGTTTGACAGACAGAGATCACAAGTAGGCAGAGAGGCAGGCAGAGAGAGAGGGAAGCAGGCTCCCCGCTGAGCAGCGAGCCCAACACATAGCTGGATCCCAGGACCCTGAAATCATGACCTGAGCCAAAGGCAAAGGCTGAACCCATTGAGCCACCCAGGTGCCCCCATCCAGAATTGTTTTTAATGTGAGGGAAAAAATGCTTGTGGTTTTAAAGCTCTGTAATCAGGTGTCTGTTACTCACAATTCCTAATAGCTACACCCAATATAATAGCAAACCATTGCTAAGAAACCAAGACATTTTCAGGGTAGGGTTCAAAAGCAGTGGTCATCATTTTGTTAATCTCATTTGAAAATAAGTAAATATTCTAGTATTTTTGGCAAAAAAAGTTCTCTTAGTTTTATTTTAAAGGGAGAACCTTCTCTATTCCACCAACATAACAATTATGACCAATAAGATGAATAGAAACCAGGAGAGAAAATTCATTTGCATTCAGGAGAAAGAGAAAACGGACCCCAGAGAAAATTCTTGGTTTGGTGTTAATAGTCTCAAATCTTCAGAGAATTTCAATGCTGAGAAAAAGGCTTTTAAAAGCTGTAAACAATTTGAGAGTTTTTATTCTTATTTAGGTGGTTGGGTCTTCTACAAGAGTATAAATTCCTTAGTGTTCCTGCAATGCCAGATGAAGACAGTGTTTCTGTGAGCAGGCCCTATGGGGACAGCCAAGTGAGCAGTTCCACTTCTGAATAACTATGAAGCTGAACAAAATTAGCTAGAAGAATAATACATTATATGTTAATAAGAATAATTTTTTAAAAATTAGCTAGGGGCACCTGGGTAGCTCAGTGGGTTAAAGCCTCTGCCTTCAGCTCAGGTCATGATCTCAGGGTCCTGGGATCGAGCCCCGCATCGGCTCTCTGCTCAGCAGGGAGCCTGCTTCCCCCTCTCTCTCTGCCTGCCTCTGCCTACTCTCTGTCAAATAAATAAATAAAATCTTAAAAAAAAAAAATTAGCTAGAAGAGCTTCTATGCCAATAAGCCCACAAAAGTAAAAAGCCCTAAAGGGGCCTCATCTCTGCTTCCGATCCATCTACCCCAGGAATTTCAAGCAATTCAGATACCTCTGAATTAGGAATATATGAGGTACATACTTTTCTTCCCTAAGTGTATTCATTTAAGCTGCATCCATGAAGGTCTACTGTATCCACAGAAGTGCACATCATTGCTAAAACAGCGAGGCTGTGGGATGGGGGAAATGATTCATACTGACCAAAACAAACCATAATAACAACGTGAGATGAGGAAAAGGTTGATAGGAATAACTATGAGATGTGTTAAGCTGTGTTCCTTCCCTTGTAAAATGTGGACGGGACTTGGGCTTAGATTCTGCCTAGCCTCTCCACATTAGCTGTGTAACTTTGGCCAAGGTATTTAACCATGCTGGGCTTCAGTGTTCACTTCTTTAGAGGGATACTGAATTGATTAAATTTGTAGCACGGTACTTAGCACGCAGCAAATGTTCAGTAACTCTAAGTACTTCTCACTTTCCATGACACTTTCATATCCTTTTGGGTAGAGGCATATGAATAAAACAAAGCAAAACAAACTATATTTATAAACTATATAAACTATATTTATATAGTTTATATATATTTATATATTTTATATATTTTTATAGTTTATATAATTTCATAGTTTATAAACTATATAAACTATATTTATACAGTTTGTTTTGCTATATATAAATAATATATATTTTTTTACATATATATATTTAGATCCTCCCTTCTTCTTTTGGTGGGGGAGACTCATGTGTCAAGGATAGTATATATAAAACCATAGTACAATACTACATTAGTTATTTTTTTTTTTTAAGATTTTATTTATTTACTTGTCAGGCAGAGAGGGAGAGAGAGCGCAGGAGCGAGCACAGGCAGACAGAGAGGCAGGCAGAGGCAGAGGGAGAAGCAGGCTCCCTGCCGAGCAAGGAGCCCGATGTGGGACTCGATCCCAGGACGCTGGGATCATGACCTGAGCCGAAGGCAGCTGCTTAACCAACTGAGCCACCCAGGCGTCCCCATTAGTTATTTTTATAGAGCCAAGACACACCTGTCCATCAGTCCATCATTTAACACCTATAGGGCATGCCAGGAACACTATTCCATTGGAAACAAAGAAAACTCAAGTCCATCATGCCAAGCAGAAGACAAATATTGTGTTCTACTCTAGTACTATACTGACTTTTAAGGGACAGGGAAGAAAGTAGCCAAAGAACACCTTGTTCACCTTGCTCAATGGCCTTCCCTATAATGGTTTCTACACTGACTGGAAGTTCCTGCCTGAGGCCCTTCAGTCTTATCCACCAAATGGGTATGACTACTAAAGCCCCGTGTCCAAGACACCTGTCCCTTCCTACCACATGCCATGCTGCTGGGAGCAAGTGGAGGTGCTTCTGTATCTCCATGAGCAGATAGTATTTTTATTAGAGAAAATTCAAGACTCAGATTTGCTGAACGAAGAAAATGATGATGGACATGTCAGAGGGCAGCACCCAAGGCTTTTTTTTTTTAATGCTGCGTATAATGTCATCCTGTTCTTCAAAGCCACATCTGATCAATACTGATGGAATTCTTCCCTCTGGTACAAACACAAATCCTGTAAGGCTCCATTTGAGATGCACAACCCAAGAAGTACACAGGAATTCTGTCCTGGGGGCTATGAAACCAGAAAAATACTAAATCTCCTCTGCTCATGCAAAAAATAAGGTATAGGTATAATATTCTGCTCTCCATGAGGCAACCATTTCTTTCCCTCAGCTGAGAAAGGTTCTGTTCACTGCATGAACTACAATATCGTCCCCTTTTGTTTGTTTGTCTGTTGATGAGAGAGTGTGAGAGAGGAGAAAAGAATGAGTATTTCAGTACAGCTGGGCTGGCTCCCTCCATAGGCCCAAGACCAGGTGCCAGGACACCCAGCTGTGATGGGCAGCTCGTGCCAATGTCACGACCTGGCTACTACAAGAGACTGTTATTTCCTGCTGCTGGCAGACGGCAGGCCCTGCCTGTGTGGCTGAGGGATCTGCAGTCCCCCTCTGTCCAGCACCCTGGAGGGCTGCCCAGCTGTTCTCAGAATGGCACTGGCGGGCCCTGACTCCAGCTTGGTGTTGGATATAGCTCTGTTCCCTTCTGCTGCTCAGGCCCCTTGCCACACAAGCCGCAGGCAGCCGTCTGATACCACAGAAGACACTTTCTTCAGCTATGGCAGCTCCGGTCCCACTCCTCGGTCTCCCTTCCTTGCCAGCCTGTTTATTATTAGACAACTGGTAGCCCTAAAAGTCCATGCATTACCAAAGCCCTCTGAGATATAACTAGCTGAGAATGCTTTTTGTTTAATGGGGAATTATAGTCACACAAAGCCTATTTCTGTGGTGGTATGGCGTTGTTTTATATTAATACTTTGAGTTCAAATCATGGTAACATGAGATTTCATGGCCTTTACTTTTCAGACAAGGGCTATAGGGTGAAATACACTATGTTCCAGAGTAGTAACGTAGACATAACTGACATGCGTGGAGCAAGATTCACTATAAATTCCCAACTGCTGAGCCTCACTTTTAATGTGTCTCTTCTTGCTTTGTCTTTTCTCTTTTTGGCAGGGGGTAGGGGGACAGTGTGGGCAGAGGCACAGAAAACAAGGGCTCTTCAGAGGATTCAGGAGATGTGAACCTAAGTTGCGCCAAGCCTAAAGAATAACACACCTGGATTCTTCAATGACCCAACAAGCTACAGGCAAGTTAGCAAGGGAAGACTGGATGGCGGCTACTGTAATGAAAGAAAACCGGTTCCCAGGCAAACTGCCAAATCAGGAGAAATGGGAGGTGGTGAGGAGAGGCAAGAGACAGCTGGAGCAGAGAAAAGGTCGCTGGGGCCCCTCAGTGTCCTTTACCTGCTGTGGTTAAACACTGACTTAGTCCCCAGGAAGGTTTTAAGTTTGAGGGTGTGTGTGTGTGTGTGTGTGTGTGTGTTTGAAGAAAATGGGAACATAAAAATAAACTGCTGACATTCTCAAAAACACTGGCCCACTTAGCAGAGGTGGGCACACACAGCTGCTAGCCTTGGTCTAGAAACAGGAGGGAAAATTGCCAGAGATTTACCTTCAGACATAACAATTGCTGTTTACTTCCAAAGAGGCATGCTAGAATAATAGCCACTTTCTAATCCAGAACACTATTCCATTTAGGGGGGAAAAGGGGAAAATAAAATTTCTGTAACTACCAACAAAAAGCATAGGAAGGGGAGAAATCTGGTGGTTTGAAAATAGTCCAGCTATGCCCTGGCTACACGGATTTAAACCACAGCCCAGACAATTATTGAGGGGTCTTGAAAGGCTATCTGTTTAGAGATCTTTGAGAACAGGGATCTGTTTTGTGGCTTTTCTATCTCTCATGGGCCTGGCATTTGATAAGCACTTAAGTATTTCTTGATGTATGAGAACTACAGATCCTTCTGTTTATCAGCCCAGTAGGTATGATCATCTATCCCTACAGACCAGCTACTGTTACTACGGTCAAAGCCTTCTGTAGGGAAGCTCTGCACCCTATATACTTCTTTGGTTCAACCGAAAAGAATAACATGGAAAAACTACATAAAATGTCATTTCTATAGACTTACCTATCCCCAATTGAGAAATAGCTAGCTCTCTTTTACTTCCTTCCCTATACCATATATCTAGAAACTCTTCTTGTGTGAACAGATTTTGGGAGTCAGAACACTCAATAGTCACTTACCAACAACTTTTTCAGTTGACCTACAGTCCAACCATCCAGAATCCACCCGCTCTCCCTACTGCCATCCGTAGGCATGGCTAGAAAGGTTTTCATCTGGGGTGATTGGAAGGCATCTCTGTAATTCTACCACCCATTCAAAATTAAACTGGATCTTATTATCAACCTTAAAATGCTCTATGGATTTTGGTTTAAAGATTAATTAGGTGTTGTGAACATGCTCATGTTACCAAAAATAATCATTAGTTATCCCTAAAATCTTTGAAAGGTATCTGTCATCTCCAATGATAAAAGTATCATTTTACTTAAAAAAATAAATAAATAAAGCGACAAGAAATAGTAAGCCTTCAGGTATACCGATGATAAACCATCAGGTCTGTCTATCCCCAAATAGTCAGAAATGGGAAGTGGAGGGTTAAGTCTCTTCCTCTCCTAACAAAGAACTGTACTAGTTACACTAGATCAAGCAAAACAGTCTCAATATAGAGGGTAACAGTTGGTTCAAGTTCTACCTTCCCTTCTCAGTCTGATCTATTTTAAGTCTGCAGCAGAGGAAACTTGGCAGCTGAATGTTTCCAAAAGTTAGCATGTCACTTCCCTACTTCAGATCACATATGAGGGCATAGCCTGAAAAATACAGAGATTCCTGGGGTAGGAGGAGGGCAGGAGATTACCCAGAGCTCATATGTCTCATAAGTTCATCAATGTCCTATCAATAGCCTTTCCTGAAAATTTTTTTAAATTGAAATTCATTGAAAATAAATTTAAAAGAAAGGGCCTAGTTAAGTGGGTGGACAAATGGGACAAGATCAGGTTTAACTGATTTAGGTCAGCAGAGCTGGCTGAGTTACAAAGTCTCAAGGTAGCCATTCTGGGCCTTAGGGGTCAAGAATGATGGTGTCCTTGACAGTCCTTCTACCAAATACAGTGTACATAGTCATTTACTCTCTTAACAACCTATATCTACATACAAAGTAGGTATGATTATCGCCTTTTTACAGATGCAGAAATGGAAGCTTGGAGACATTACGCAACTTGCCCCAGGACACATCTTTTAAAAAGAGATGAAACCACGATTTGGGAGCCTGAATCCACTTAACCCCAAAGTTCTCAATCTCTCTGTGATCCCAGAAGTGAAGAAGGTCTCTGAAGTCAGATGGGTGAGTAAAACAGGAGCTATAGGATTCGTATTGGATATTTTAGACTTTCCACTTTTTTCTTTCTTACTATTATTCATTGTTAGACATCTTTCGTTTTTAAGTTTTCTCTAGTATAATAATACAATAACTATTTACAATTACAAGGGGATTCGATAATCAGAAAAACTTCCTGGTTCAGCTCTTCCAAAATTAATTTCAGATTCACGGTGCATCCTTCTTGCACTGTATCACTAAAGTAAACATATATATTTTAATGCCTGATCTTTCGCAAGGTCCAAAAAACCCCAATATAAGTCTCTCATCAAGTAAAGGTAAGTTTCAGGGTATGTGCTTGTGAATGGGTGTCCTCACACTCCTGATTTCTATGAACATGTTTCTTGAACTATAATCAGGACACCACTCATGATGATGAAGTACACTTCCAACAAATAAAATGACTTCTCTGCTCATCAAGTATCTCAGCTGCAGTGTTTAATCACATGGCGGGAACCATCTATTTTCTCATATATTTCTCCTCCTTGAAAGATCTCTTAATTATCTCATTTGCTCCGATATAAAAATGGTACTCAAATTTAATTACAAGTGCAAAATCTTAAGGAAGAGTAAAGTCGCGTCTACTACTGAGAAATTCTCAAAATTCCAAAGTGTATGACCTGAGGAGAAATAACTGTGTAGTGCTCTAAGAAAAGCAAAGGACAATAATATATGTTAACAGAAGCCATCTTAAAAAGGGTAAAATGGGGGCGCCAGGGTGGCTCAGTGGGTTAAGCCTCTGCCTTCAGCTCAGGTCATGATCCCCAGGTCCTGGGATTGAGCCCCACATCAGGCTTTCTGCTCAGCAGGGAGGCTGCTTCTCCCTCTCTCTCTGCCTGCCTCTCTGCCTACTTCTGCCTACTTGTGATTTCTCTGTCAAATAAACAAAAAATCTTAAAAAAAAAAAAGAGGGTAAAACAAAACCAATTTTCCACATGCTGTCTCCCAAAATAATTTGAGTTGTTCGTTTCAGATAAAAAATTTGAACACCATTCATGTTGAAGGACAGCTATAGTGGAGGGTCCCTAATATCTACTTGGGATGTTTCCTGAGGCAGTAAGATCTGGAAACCAAGAAGTGTCATTATACCCCCCCTAAGGTCATGTGACATATCATAGTCAATGTAGAAGTGAGAAAACAGAATCAAAGCTCTTTGGAGACTTTCCTAAGGTCTCACAGGTTGTATGCAGAAAACTGAGGAGGAGACTCACTACCTTCCTTTATTCCACACAGCCTGAAGTTTCTTTGTTGAGAGAGCCATAGTTGGGGGTGCTGACTGGCTCATGTTCATCTGCAGAGTATTCAATGGGTGATTTCAACCACAGCTCTGCATTCTATTTCCTATATTTTTATCAGCCACGCCAAAAGAACTAGTTCTCCTTCTTGAACACTCAAAACACTTGAAATTGGAGTCTTCTTTAATGATTATTCTCAAGATAAAAGGCTGGGGTCGAAAGAAGAAGCCTAATCTCATTAAGACCCTTTCATAGACAAACCAAGATGAACACCGATTTCTGGTGGGAAAAAACTAAATTCAAAACTCAAGGATAAAGATAAAGATTATTGTTTTCCAAATCTTATCACTCAGTGACCTAAAGATCTTTGAGTCACTCAGAATTCTACTGAGTCATATCTGAAATCCAACTCACTTGGGATCTTTGGAAGAAGTGTCGGCCCCATTTTTCCCACTGGAGACTGATACTTTAGATGCGGGTCTCTTCTAGAGCTGGCCCAAGTCCGTAGTCCCAGCCTCGGAAGTAGGAAGCTAGAATACACTAGAGTTCTGAGATTGTGTCAAGTTATCTGTCACTTCCAAACATTTGTTCAGAAGCCACAGAGAAAAACTCAGCCACCAGAAAGACGCTTAGTGACTTGGGTTGTCACATATCTTCCTTCAGCAGTCTTACCTATAGTCTTTTTCGGGGTGTAGCTGGTTCATGCCAATAGATACAAAAGCAAAGGGACACTCTTGTAATCACCCCCCCCCCACCATGAGAGCTTCCATTCCCTAAAAACAATTTCTTGGTTCCTTTATTTGTTTTGAACACATAAATTTAGAAAGAAAATACAAAAGCAAAACAGGAACTAAGGAGTTCCAGTTTTTCTACTAACAGTTAACCTAAAAGCTAAAAAGTACCCATATACCCACAAATGACCAGACCAAAGGACTGAACTAGAGATTCCTTATTGCTAGGATTCAACCCTCAGCCTGGGAGATTATGAACTGGCAGACTGAACATTTCACAGACAGAACACTCATGCCTCCCATTTGGAGGGTGTTAAGGTACCGCCCAGACACATACAGCAATCTCACAAACCACAGTCTTTGAGGTAAAAGAGGCCTCACAGACTTCTAGCCAACTCCCGTGATGGAGAAGTTGAGGCCAGGAGAAGAGAAGTGATTTAGCCAAGGTCATTGAAAAAGCAATTTGTGGAGGTGCTATCAAAACCCAGTTTCTTGGGGCACCTGGGTGGCTCAGTCATTAAGTGTCTGCCTTGGGTCAGGTCATGATCCCAGGGTTGAGATTGAGCCCTGCAGTCGGGCTCCCCCTTCTACAGGAAGCTTCTCCCACTACCCCTGCTTGTGTTCTCTCTCTCTGTCAAGTAAATAAATAAATAGATGAAACCTTAAAAAAAAAAAACACAACAAAAAACAGTTTCTTGACTCTCAAGTAATGTGATCTTGGTCTCTAGACTTTGAGGAAATAATATATGTACATATACATATACACAGATATATACACAGACACAAATATTTAGAAATTCCAATTCCGGACAAATAGAGGTAAATAATCTTGTTGCATTTTTTTTTTTTAGTTGACTGGCCTTGAAATGTAATAAACAAATTATAAAAACAACTTGGCTTAAGTATTCAGACATTTTCCATGAATGCTATTTCAGGGCAGCTACCTCCTTTCCAGGTCTGTCATTCATTCATTTGCCAGGGGAATGAGTAACAGAAGTAGCTGGTAGCATTTCAGAGACCCCAGTGAGGAAGCAGCTATGCAGATACTGTTCTAATCACCTACCAAGTATTTGAATACTCCTTTGTTATTAATCAGTCAACAATTATTTATTGGGGAAAAATGAAAATAGGGATTTTCTCTTTCCTTAAAGAGACATTTACAGCCACCAAAGACTTGTGATTCACAATCTAGACTCATGTATTACTTTTATCTATGATGCAATTTTACATTGGTCTTGCAGATACTACTTCATTGGATACTACTGAGTTCTGGAGTATGGTAGTGACAGATCTAGTGAGAGTAACAACACTTGTGTTCCTGAAAACTGTCAAGGCATTCCTGAAAATAAAGGTATCAAAGGAATCCACTGTGGTTGATGTGCTTCACAATCCCATGATTGCCCAAGCTCATGAGATGGCCTACTGCCGACTTTCTCTTGCTGCATGTTGGGAATGGGAGGAGTTACTCCTGGGAGAATTAGAGGTGTGCATTTATTATATTAGTCAAATTACATCGTAACATTTATTCTTCATTATACCTGTTAACAGAAAGTAACATTGACATAAATATTCTTGGGAATTCATGTATGATGCTATTATATGTTTTTCATAGTTATAATGTTTTTTATTATTATCAAAATCATTTTGCATTTCTGAACAAACACTAACTTATATGGAAGATTACCCAGAAACACATGAAATTCCTGTGGGTATCTTTCAGCTAGCCAATGAGCATTTACTATGGAGGCTCTCTAGGTACCCACCCTATTAGAAATAAAAATTTGCTACACATACCACAAAAAGTGCTGCGCATTTTTCAGGTTTTCCCTACATAGATTATAGCTTTTCTTTTCTTTTTTAAAGATTTTTATTTTATTATTTATTTGACAGACAGAGATCACAAGTAGGCAGAGAGGCAGGCAGAGCTGAGCAGAGAGCCTGATGTGGGGCTCCATCCCAGGACCCTGGGATCATGACCTGAGCCGAAGGCAGAGGCTTTAACCCACTGAGCCACCCAGGTGCCCCAGATTATAGCTTTTCTTTTTATCGCTACTCTAATGCTTTATGCATAAGCTGGATTGGCTGTGGCGAGTGTTGGGTTCAGAAGAGTGTCTTCCACAAGTGTTCCTCTTCACATTCCCTTGACAACCTGCCCTTGCTGGTCAGAGAAACCCACATTAAAATGAAAGCACTAAGGCCAGAACAGGGCCTCTGGGGTGTCCCACGGCACCCTGATCCCCGCCTGGGTGGGTCTCCCATTAATGTCTTCCCACTCTTTGGTAACTCATGATCTTGTTTTCTTCTGCCAGAGTGACACCTACTGGAAAGTATGTATAAATGCAGCCCATTCCCAGTGGTACAATCCTACTCAACATTCTCCCTGGTCTATTTTTGTACAAGGGTAAGAATTTCAACCAGCTTGGATAAACACAGAAGTTGTGTGACGTGGAGATAAATTTGGCAATGGTTGCTTAGGAACTGACAACAGTGCAATCAATAGGCAGTTTCCCAGAGCACCCTACTCCAACACATTTTGAAGTGCCAATCAAATCTCCAAAACCATTCATTATATCTTGATAAGTAAAATTTCCTTATATCTTGAAAAAAATGAGTTGATTTTGGTTTTGTTTACAATTTTTCCTACTTCAAATTCAAAGCAAATAATGAGACTGTTTATCAAGAACCTGGGTATACAGGTGTCTGTCATCAGGGTGCTTCAGCTATCATTCAGTTGTCATTGCTTCAGTTGTCATTCCATGACAACAATGATGATAAGGAGGAGGAGGAGGAAGAGGATGATGATGATGATAATGATTTTGAGAAATATGGCTAACACATATACAGTTATTTCTATTTGCCAAATACTAGGTAAATATCATTTCTTACCAGCTTCTGATCTCCCTATAAAAAACTTTGTCTAAAGGAAACCACCTTTAGATATTAGTTTTTGAGAAGGTCAAGTTTAGATTAGGATCTTTTTCAAAGTAGCCCAAGGTCTTATTATTTTCTTAAACCTGACAAACACTCTGGAACACCCATGATTTTCATGGACTGATTTTCAGAACAATACATTGATAGTTATCTATACTTATATTACAGAGTATTAATCATGCTTTAAAGGGTGGTTCCCTGTAGATGAGGGGGAAAAGAATCATTTTACAGTGGAGAAACCTGACAAACATTACCTCAGGCAAGTGATCAAGGTCAACACCAACAGCCATAAATTGTCTTGACAGTATAGACCCTAGATCAGATGTACAAAGACTAGGAGGCAATCAGCAACAATCAATCCCCCATCATGGAATTTTCCCAAAATATTCCAACTTCTCCCATTGGTATGTCTTTCTCTACTAGATGAAATTTGTTTTTCCTCAAATGCATCCCCTACCTCTGGAAACCTACTTACACTTAAAAATCTGGACTCATGTGCACCTATTCCATGAAGCTGTCCTTGCTCTCTATGTCAAAAGTTATTACTCTCAAATTTGTCTATCTGGCTCTTTGGTCTAGGCTCATAATTCCTCTTTTTAGAAAAAGCCTACCTGGGTTCAAGCAGAGCCAAGCAAGATGCATCTTATGTATTTCATATGATGAAAGAAGCATATACATGGCAGGTAAGCATGAAACGGATTGTAAGGTTCTTGAAAGCAGTGTTTACACCTGTCTAATTTCTGTCACCTCAAACTTCCTTATTCCCGTAAGGCCCTGTAGCCTCCTACTAACATGTAGAAATGACAATGACCTATCACAAGGATGGAAGCTCTGTTCACTGAAAATGTTCTCTGATTGCCTGGAAATGATAACCAATAGTCTCAGAAATTTAAAGTGACAATAAATAACTTCTTTTTAAATCAAGTTTCCAGACATGATGAATTCTACAAAACAATATCACTAATGCTAAAGAAGATGGGTTTTATTTACCCAATTTATGAATATGCAAATTATGTCTCAGCAACTGACTAGTAGGGCAGAAATGTATTCAAAAACTATCATTTGTCTCATGCTTTGGTGGATAATAAATCTAATGCTTAACACAGACTCACATTCTCTCTATAATCATGAAGTCACAAGGAAGACACTGACAAAGCTATTAAAACAGAATGGGAGAGAAAGATTCACACACAAAAACCTTCTTAGAAAATAATACAAGTCCCAAACAATTCCCAAGCTTTAAGTAACCATCTAAGCCCCAGTCTTACTCCATCTATAAAATAATTCAATTATATACTGTATAAACTTCTTTCAATTTCTAATTCTGTGTCTTTGTCTAATTATAGTGAGTTTCTTTGAGGCACACCTGGTTTACTTAATAGGACAGACCATGAATTTTTCAACTCAAAAGCCAACTGATCTGCATTTCTTTGTACACTAAGGTAACACCTGCTGTATGCATTATAGAGCTATACAACAAAATTTAGACACTTAGAGCTTGCTATCTTCTAGCCCATTTCAAATGCAAATTATTTTCAGTAGCCCGAAGATCAATAATTAATCTAATACTGCATTCTATAGGTAAGCGAACATCAAGATGTTTCATCAGAAGTAATCTAGCTGAGTAACCTCTGAAAAGAGAAAAAGAAGAGAAAGAGATAATAAGAAGGAAGGAGAAGGCAAGTTGTGACAAATTTTACTGCAGTTGAAGTTAACATTTTGTATACCAAACTAATTCAGAAAGGTAGCATTCAAGTAACAGGAGTCTACTGTATGCCACTCTCTCCACTTATGGATTACAATTAAAAGAAAAATTAGCTGAAGTCCATAGTTTGTCTATATTTCCTTATTTCTTTTAACATAATGTCCTTTTTCTGTTCCAGGACCCCATCCAGGATACCCAAGTACATGTAGTCACCATGACTCCTTAGGCTCCTATTGGCTGTGACTATTCCTCACATTTTACTTGTTTTTGATGACCATATCATTTCTGAGGAATACTAGTCATATATTTTGTAGAATTCTCCTTGATTGGGATTTGTCTGATTTTCCCCCCCTCATGATTAATGCCATGGGTTTGAGGGGAGAAAAACCACAAAGGCAAAGTGTCATTTTTGTCACATCATATCACAAGAGTACATACTGTAAGTATGACTCATGATGTGGATGTTAGCATAGATCTCCTGGCTGTGGTAGTGTCTGTCAGGCTTCTCTACTGTGAAGTTACTCTTTTCCCACTCCTCTTTATACTCTATATTTGGAAGCCATTCACATGCACAGCTCAAACCCAAGGAGTAAGGAGTTCTGCTCTTCCTCTGTAGAGGTGAGCTACTTATATAAATTACTGATCACCTTTTGAAAATACGCACAAATGGAAATTACTAACTAAATTATTTTTAATGGTCAAGGCACTAAAATTTAAATTCTGTTATAATGGTGTTATAATGTCATAATTCTAAAGAAAATGCTATAAATGTTACAATGTTATAATTCTAAAGAAAAGAATAACATTAAAGGGCAATAGTTAATTGTAGCAAAAAATTAAGTAGGGCTATTTGAAGGTAACTTTGGACCCTGAGTCTCTGGTGTCTAGACATTCATGTGTAAATTCAGTATCTACATATTCTACCTATACATTACCCTTTTTGGATTATATCTGATCATGTAAGGTGAAATGTTAACAGAAAAGATCCTTTCTAAAGCCGTATTTTAAATTAAATGCCTGAAATAGTGCTACCAAAATATACAACGATTTTATTTAACATATATGGACTTCCTGACATATAAAAACAGCTTAACTTTTACATTCCACTTATATACACTGTCATGGGCAAATTTTGGATTTTGACCATAATTTGCATTATTTTTATAGGGGAATTATATATTTTTTTCAAACAACTGAAATATAAAACATTTACAATAATGCTTGCACTGCCTATGACTCGTTCATCAATCTATTAATTCAATACCATTTATGTATGGAGGGCCTACTGTGTGCCAGAAGAGAAAAATAAGGTAGTTATATTATCTACTCAAGCAAAAAATAGACAACAAATGGAAAAATGGGATTAAATTCCAGCTATATAACTAGAGTAATTAGAAGTAATAAAACCCACTAAGAGATAAAATGATCTAGGAAGGGACATCCAGATAGAGCCTTGGATGGTAAGACTTAATAACTTAAAAACTTGCTGTACAAATGGCAACCTGACTTGTGACCAGGTCAGAAACTGCACTCATCAGAACAATCAGACTTGCCTCCTATATTAATACCAAAGAGGGAAACATACTCAAAACACACATCATAATATACTAGTGGTGGGCCAAAGTTATTGTTTTTATGGAAGGGACAAAGACTACTGTCAACAATAGAAATGGAGATTAGCCAATATGTCTGAGCTGGTTAAGATTTAAATAATAAAGGTATCAAAAAAACTAAAGATTAATTAAGTTCCATGGCTATTAATGGGAATCACCCCCTGTTCTCGGCAGTTCAGGGAACATAATGTTTCAACTTCTGAAAAGGAAAAACTGATGTTCAAATTATTATTTTAGAGGAAGCAAATCCTTTTCATTTAGGGTTTTTGCTAACTCTGTAATTAAATTTATTTCTGTGTTAAGAGGCAGTTTGCAGACATATTCTGAGAGTACTGTTCTTTAAAATCTTGTCTCATAAAAAAAAATCTTGTCTCATAACTTCACATGCTTTTCTGTCACTACACCCAGTGTCTAGACACCCAAATTAAGTACTGTAAACCCAGCAACAACCAAAACGATCCTTGTGCCTTAGATAATGTGTATACAAGTTCACAAACACGTAAGTGTACAAATATTTTCAACGGGCACCAAACAGACCTTTATTTGTGGATAAAAATATTGATGTTGCTAAGTGATAACTGAATAAATCATCAACTATAAGTCTTTTTTATTTATCTTCATCTATTTCCTACTCATAAATAATTTTAACACTATTCTAGGTCTGCATATA
>ML102962.1:32863-47815 GCA_003697995.1 Taxidea taxus jeffersonii
TTAGACTCAACCAGAATGTCATATTTACTAAAAATACATAATAACAAAATACTAACCACTTATCATTTTTCAAATCCTTCCTTAAGACTATAGCAAGGATGGGTAAAGTCTTACCTAATCAAATAATAAAGAAAATAAATGAACCCAAAACAAATAAAATGATTATGGCTAGTCTCAACCTAACTATAGGTCCTTTTTTTGCATAGCAAACCCTCAGTTTTTCTTAACAAGAGAGAAATAAAGCTAGGTAAAGAAAATCTGGGAAGTCAGCAGAGAGGGAGAAAAACCAGGAGAGACTCTTAACTGTAGGAAACAAACTGAGGGCTCCTGGAGGGGAGGTGAGTGGGGGGGATGGGGTAGTTGAGTGATGGGCATTAACGGGGGCATGTGATGTGATGAGCACTGGGTGTTATACACAACTGATAATTTATTGGACACTACACCTGAAACTAATGATGTACTATCAGTTGGATAACTGAATTTAAATTAAAAAAAAAATCTATAGGCAATCCCAAACGGAAACTCGGTAAATAACTGCATGCACACTCTCTACTGAGGCGGCCAATGAAGAGTGAAACTGGCCAAATGTAGGCTCTATCACCTTCCCCAAACCTTCCAGAAGAGCAGCACCTTTAAAAATCAAGACATACCAGGAAAAGGGGAGTAGAGAGCAAAACTCCCCTAGAAGCCACGGGGACAATCAGCTGGCTCCCAATCATTAGGAAGTAGTGGGATAAAGAGCAATATCTGGCTACCAACCAAAGGCCCAAACCAAACTATGCAGAGAGCCATGGAGAGGGGCAGAGTCAAGGAAACATGAACATGAACAAGAACAAAGGATGGACAGTATCATGACTTCTTAGGGGCTAAAGGAACCAGGGGCTAAAGAAATCTTGAAGATATTTTCAAAGATGTGAAAACCAAGGTCTAGAGATAGTGCATAAGCCCCCCCAAATTTGCCTGAGGCAGAGAAGACTAGGGCACATAAAATGTGAGCAACACCTTTCAATGTGCCCTCCCCACAGTGCTGGGCTTCCAGGACGTCAGCAGCTATCCACCTGCACTCCCACAGCAAGGAAGAAGAAAAAGTGTTGTGGAAAAGGCTGGCGGATAACTGAAGAGACATGGGTTCTTGCCCTGTCTCATTCTAGCAGGACTCGGATGCTTGCTTGGTCTCTCTGTGCCTCACTTGGTTGATCTGCCCACTTCCCAAGTCCAAGTGCATTGCAGATCTGGGGCTTCTCACCCTAACTCTGCAAGTGATTTCTTTCCCATTCTCCCTGATTTCCGCTTGGCTGGGGCCTTCAGCTGTCCCCTCCCTCATCAGATGTTCTGTGATACTGTCCTGCCCACTCCTCTAATATCACTTCTCCCAATTTCACCAACTTTCAGCTACTTTCCTCTTTCTTGGGTCGCTTTCACTCTCCCTGCAAACATAGGGCCAACTCCTTGCTCTCAGCTCTATCACATATGGTCTGTGACAGCTGAGGCTTCAGCCACCTTGCAGGACTCACCCTTCCCACTGTGTCAATATGTGATTCTGGTTCAGGAGCATGACATAAACATAACATAAAATATGCTCTTTGTAGAAAGAAACCCAACAGGAACACTTAATCTTTATAAGATGACCTTGAAGGGAAGGTCTGTGCAGCTGTCCCAGGACTAGGTGGGACAGCCCCTGTTATTGATCAGACAGGCTCCAATGCTGCTTATAGGGGGATGAAAGACCTTGCTTTAGTCATGACCAATGGAGGTGAAGTTGAAAACTGGGTGCTGCTAAAAGTTTTAGGAAGTGGTGTTAGGGGTGATGATGTTCAGAGACACACAGAAATCACTGGCATGGCACCTGAAAGATAAAATTCTGCTCTGCTCTGCTACCTTATGACCTAGAAGTGAAGTCTCTGGGCACAGATGGGGAACTAGTGTTCACACCACACACTACCGCAAGGAGGATGTGGTTGAGGATAGTATGTCAGATGGTCCCAACCCAGGGTGATGGTGTCTGTGCATATCAGAGGGGGCTCAATGGAGGCAAAGAATGGGACATGCCAAATAGGAAATCAGTATTGGCTGGACACTGAGGAAGGGACTTCTACTTGACACAAGGTAAGGAGACAGACTCTGGACATCACTTTCAATGTGACTCAGGTTCTTGTCCTTCATGAGAATTTCTAGAACACCCCTAGATCTGGGTAGCAACCAGGGGTCTGTCAGCTGGACCACTTTAATATGCTTGGGCTTACACCTAGATTTGTGATTAGCTTCTGGTTCTCTAATTTTTTCTTAACCTAATGGTGACATGAATCCTTGTGCAATTGCTATTATTTAAACGTATTACAGAACCCTGCTCAGTACTACTCAATATTTACAGGCACATCAACATAGCCAGTCTAATCCATCACACTCAGCACCTTCCTTACCACTGGAATATCAGGGACATTTCCTCTCTTATTATCACGGTATGCTTTTGTAATACAACTGAACCCAGCCACATTCTACATGGGTGAGCATGAGCTTATTCCAAACCCTCTGTAGTTCCCAATATTAATTTTCTCCACAAATCCACTACGGTTTCTAGGCTTTTAATTTCATTAATCACAATTTGCATAACACCAATCAGGTGAAGATGTTTCTTTTTATTTTATTTATTTATTTATTTTTATTTACTCTATCTATCTATTTACTTACTTAGAGCGCATGCATGCGAGGTGGGGAGGGGCAGGAGGAGAGAGAGAATCTTAAGCAGGCTCCACACCCACCCTGGAGCCTGATGCAGGGCTTGATCTCGTGACCCTGAGATCACAAGCTGAGCCAAAATCAAGAGTCGGAAGCTCAACCGACTGAGCCACCTGGGCTTCAGGTGAAGATTTTTCCTATGCTAGTCTTTTCTTTATTATGGAAATTAAGAAATTCCATGAATGAAAGCATTTTCCTGTTACATGTGAAGTGAGTTTTTGCTTAAGGTTCTGTATTTTTTACACTCCTCATGAAGCCATCCCTTGTCCTACCGAGTACTATGACATTTTGTTGGAAACTTTTTTCTGGTACTTGTCATGTTCTAATTTGTAATAATCTGTTTTCTTCAAGTCTTATATAACATAGAAGTAAGCCCATTCAAGACAGCAACTGTGCCTGATTCTGTTTCTGGACATTGTCAACATTCCCCACCCCACCCCCACCCCTGCCAAAAAAAGTTTGCTGAATAAAAATGTGGTAGTTGGAGGATGGCAGTAGTTCAGAATGACCCATGAATCAGGTAATATCATCTCCATTTTATAGAACAAATACAGCTCAGGAAAATCAAGAAACTTCAGTTCCTCAGGCTACTAAATTGGTAATGCCTAAATCTGAACACAGTGTCACTTGAAAGCAAAGTTGTCTTCTTGACAACTCTGCTGTCCACTTCAGGAGAAAAATGAAGAAAGCAAGAGCGAAAAGGCTAGAAGCTGTTACATTCCACAAACGAAAACAAGAGAGTCCTGTCTGACCCCAGACAGTTTGTCTGGAACGCAACATGGTCAGGGGCAAATTTTAACTCTTTCTCCTTCTTCTTCCCCTCCCCCACCCCCCTCCTCCCTTTAAAACTCTTTATTCTTACTGAGTTTCTTCTTTCTGGTCTTCTACCAGAACTCCAAATCCTCTTCCTTCAGTAGCCACAGTCTTTTATTTTATGTTTCACTCTCATGCTGAAATACTTAGGTCTGGTTCCCTTTCTTTAGACATGTAAAAACACAATTACATATTTGTTCTTCAAATTAAATGCCTCTGTGAGTAAAATAAATTTAACAGAACCATTTGCTCTTTTAGAACTTTATACATTAAAATACTATGACCTTAAGCTCCCTGACCAGGCCTTCTAGAAGTCACACCTCACCTGTGACCTGGGCCAGCTCCCCTGATCAGTGCAGACTCCTCAACCGTGTGACTTTTGTGGTTTCTGAGAAATGAAGACAGCTGTTTTCATTATGGCTTTAGCCTAAACAAAACTCCAAATTCTTATTAAGAATGTTTAATAAAATCAATAGGGCGTTAAAAACTGTCAGCAGGGAGCTTAGCAAATTAGATGTTTGCCTGGTGCCTCCCTCTGTGCCTAGATGCAAATATTTCTCATCTTTATACAGCTTTTCTGAAACATCATAGTGCCATCCCAACCAAGTACGCCCCCCTCCACCCCATGAGACTATGTGTTTGTAAGAAGCAAGCCAACATCATTTTGTGACAAAAGTGAAACTCAACTACGTAGCTGCTTGCTTTCGGGGAGCTGGAAATTTGAGAAGTTGCCCTAGGACTCATGAAATAATTGAGGGAGAGCCCCACCTTGAGAAGGTAAAATGGAAGCAATCAGTATTCACTATATTATGCCATCTAATATTTATTAAGTACTTAATAAAGTGGAACCACATTGTTAGACATTGAGAGATTTTTTTTTTCCTCCACAAGTTTCAGATATTGTTCTTACTCTCAAGTGCTTTGTAAAGGAAGTTAAATTTTTTAAAATATTTTATTTATTTATAAATAAATAAATTTATTTAGACAGAGTGGCAGGCAGAGGCAGAGGGAAAAGCAGACTCCCCGCCGAGCAAGGAGTCCGATGTGGGACTCATACCAGGACGCCAGGATCATGACCCGAGCCGAAGGCAGCTGCTTAACCAACTGAGCCACCCAGGCGTCCCAGGAAGTTAATTTTTTTAAGTAGTTCTAGCTTTCAAAGAAGCCCAGAATCTGTAATCCCAATTTAGGGTAAGAATCATGCACTGTGAATGGATGCTGCTCAGGTAAATGATGAAATGTTACCTATTTCCTTCCTTTTTGTCTCAAGACAATTTAATTGAAATAAAGTCAATATCAGAACAGAAGAGTAACAAAGGGAGAGGCCTAATTCTCACCGGCATGAGAATGTAAATGCCAGCATCTGGGCCCGCTGTAATCTTATCCAGCATCCATAAATTTCAAGATGTCAAAAAAATTGACAACAGCTCACAGCCTTACCTTACCAACTGGAATTTCAAATGTTATCTTTTTCAGTGAATAAATTCAAGAGAAGGGGATGCCTCCATCCAGGGGAATGTAATACCAGTAATACCATCCCTCTAAGTGAGCTCATGTTCCCCTAGCGATTTCACAACCTTTCTTGCTGCTTCATAAGCCCTGAGGTGAAGCCACCTGCAAGCAAGAGCCGCACTCTCTTATCAGGACTTTCACCGAGCCAGCGAGCAATGAAGTGGAGACCAGATGTCCTTCCAGGGCGTTATGCCTAATTAGTTCATATTATGTGACCTGTAAGTCACAGTGAGCAAATGCCTCTTTGGGTATGACAACAGTTCATCACTTTTCATCCAGGACGCAGAGTAAACCCATCATATTATTCATCATATTATTCAGTTACATCAAACTGCAGTGGGGTTTGTGGTATTAAAAAAAAAATCGCCATGTTCGGCCATTTACTGCTGAGCTGTTTCACTCTCAGACAAATCACTCCTAAAGCAGCACATGGTAATTAAACAGCAGGAGAATAAGTCTGTAATATTCCTCGGCAGAGCTTTCCTTGCTGACTTCCTTTCCCTCAACCCACAGCTTTCCACCTGAAGACCTATGAACGTCAGATAAAGACTGGACCCACCTCTCCATCTATGCAGGTAAATCTTTCTCTCCATCTCAACTGCTGTTGGCTCTCACAAGCCCACTCCTAGCTGAGCCCCCAACAGAATGGCAGAGACTGACCCCTAAGCCCTAATCCTGAACGGCCTCCCATCACCGGCACAAAGGCTCATTTCACACGTGGGAGAACTGACGCCCAGAGAGGGGAAGCAATGGGCCTGTGATTCCACAGCTATAGCGACTGTACCAGAACCCCATCCTCCATACTGATACTATTCCACCTCAGCTTTGGTTTTAAGGTAACTCTAGTACTATGACTCTAAATGAAGCCAAATGATTACTCCATCGATTGAGTTCTTCATAAGCCCAGTCTTGTTAGATTGGCTCTCCCTGCCTTTTAAGAAACGTCAACAGGCATCATCTCTTAATGATTTAACCCCAGGATGTCCCAAACACAGCAGGCACTCTGTGTCATAACTTAGCTTTCTTTCCTCCATAACACCTCCTATGCCTTTCCCGCCCTTCCAGTTTTAGCAGCCTCCTCCCTGCCCCTGTGACTCCTTTGTTACTGACAAATATGGCTCACGGTGGACTGCAGCAGGGTAGTCACACTGAAGAGCAACTGAGGCAGCTTCTGGTGCTAAACCCACCACTCCATAAAAGAGAAAGCCATTACTGAATCCCAACAGGGCTAACATAAGTTCATACAGAACCATTCTCTTTGGGCACAGTGACCTATGTATCATCCCTGAATCGGTCTTAATCTGCGAACGTTTACACTTAAACAAATTTAGGTTTTTCCATCCTTCCACTAAAGCTTCAGCCTGAATTTTGGTTCTGCCAAGAGGATTCACTTACATGTTATTTGGATATTATGGAGCCAAGTCCCCAAAGAGTCCCCTTCTCTTCCCTATTTATCAGCTGGAGCTTGGATTCCAGGCATCTGATCTGAACATGCATGACTAGTGGGTAGCTCAACAGTGTGTTATAGAGGCAGAGTCCCCTGGAGCAAGGCGACAGACATACAAACTACTGAAGTCCTGGAACCATCTCCCCTTACATTCCATCTGCAGTGTCCACGAGATCCATGCTGCCTTGGCAATTAGGACCATCAAGAAGAAAAATGCTCACTCTGCCCTCTTCCCCCAGCTAAGAAACTTCCGAGGAGCCCTGATGAATAAGCCTGAATGGTTTGACCATTAAAACCTCGGGTTGACTTCATACAATGGATGTTTACATTCTAAGAAAGTTTCATTTATGCTTTATCTAATGATACCTTCAATGTCAAGAGTAATATCTGCTCATTATAGAAAATTTGAAAAATACCAGTAAGCATGTAAAGAGACACAAGAAAGGTCATCCCATTACTTCTGACATTCTGAAAATTTTTTTTTTTTTTTAAGATTTTGTTTATTTATTCGACAGACAAAGATCACAAGTAGGCAGAGAGGAAGGCAGGGAGAGAGGAGGAAGTAGGCTCCCCGCCAAGCAGAGAGCCCGATGCGGGGCTCGATCCCACGACCCTGGGACCATGACCTGAGCCGAAGGCAGAGGCTCCAACCCACTGAGCCACCCAGGCGCCCCGACATTCTGAAATGTTTCAGGGAGTTGAGCAACTCTGTCCTAGGTAACATCTGAAACTTGAATGAAGCCTCTCTTGGCCTATGAAACATCACTATTATAAAGATGGCTTCTCTCTGTCCTCTGAAAATTTTCTGGTGTGTTCAGACTTCATAAGTCCCTGGTTAGGCCCACCTATAAGCTTCTTGCCTACTTTCGTGAAAACAGTATGTTTGTGGTAGGTGCTTTACAACTACACACAAACTCCACTTTCATGGTCCACCATGCAGGCTGCCATCATCAGCAATTAATTATTTCCAGAAGCCACTCAAGGTCAATCAATTTCTGGGCCCTGGCTGATTTCATAATTTTCTGTCTCCTGAAAACACATCATTGTACATAGTTTTCTTTTTGGATCTGTAACTGTATTAAGCTCAGGGCTCAATTCTTTCCAGCTTCAAATACCTTCCCTGCTTAGGAGGTAGGAAGGAAAGCATAGCTTCTACTATTTATGGTGTCCAAGAGGGTTTGTTTACCCTATTAACAAAATCAACAGTTGTGACTCCATGGCACCCTAAAAATGTCCCTGGCCCACGGCAGCACCCTGATTGGGAAATTACACTCCAGGAAAACAGCACCCAGTCAGAGCAGTGCCTAGGGCAAGAATCTCATTTTCACTAATGTTTCCCAGTCCTCTTTCTGAATGTTATTTTTGAAAAGCAGCATGGTTCCGGAGCAGGCCCAGTAATTTAGATGGCAGTGTCAGGACTGAGGGTTGGGGAACGCTAGGCTGAGTTCCACGAGTGACTCATTCAGCATGTGTGTGTGCTTGCGTGCACACACATGTGTGGTGTGTGTGTTCAGGGTGGGGCTTGTCCAGGTGCCCCTAGACACCTACTCCATGCCAGAGGTTGTGCTGGTTCCCCTCATGTATATCTCCTTACTTAGTCCTCCCAGCAGTCCTGTTTGAGGTAGATATTAGGGCTTTACTGAAGAAACTGTCGTTTAGAAAGGCTGACTGACTTTCCCAAGCGCACAAAGCAGATAAAGGGAAGAATCTGGGTTTAGATGACCCCACAGGCGGCCTCTCACTCACCAACAAATTCCAGGTGACTCCACCAACCTAGCTCTCAGAAGTAATGTAAGACAGACAAAGAGGGCTAAATAGAAAGATAATTTATATATGCTTTTCAAAAGATGGGATGCTAATTTTAACAGTAATGCAACATGGCACATTTTCTCCAACTGAAAGAGGTCTTATTCTTCAATTCAGTTTGTTAAACCTCCTTCAGGAGCTCTTACACCTTTTAGATAACCTTCAAATTACACATGTCTGCGTCCCTTGTCCCCCATCAGCACACCATTCAGTCAACAAAAGCATGGCTGTGTACGTTAGATGGGCTCAGGAGCACAATGGACAGGACCATAAAGGAAAGAGCCAGATGGTCTCAAAATTCAGATGGCTCCACACCCAAGAGGCTCACAGCTGCTGGGAGTGTTCTGGCAGGCAAAGCCTGCAGAGATAGGATGGAGATAATTTTAGGACCAGGCACTTAAGACCTTCAGCTCCAGCCCAACTTAGAGACACTGGTCATCCCAGGAAGGCACAAGGACACACGAAGCCAACTGTTCATCTATGCATTTGGTACCCGCACCTGAGAAGCAAGCTTTCAAGAGAGGACAGGGATCTGATTTAATGGCAGGACTGAATCAGAAGAGCCATGTTCAATAAATCCTTAAGAAATGGAAATGGGTGATCCCTAAATGGCCTTTCCAGAAAGCTAACACAGCAGGGGCCCCCCTGCCATGGGAGCAGGCTGCTCGGCTCCCTGTCCAAAGGCACCAGGTAACTGCCTATAAAAGGCAGCAACTGCAGGCCACATCTTCCTTGTTTATCCAGAGAAAGGATTCTCTCTTAACACTTGGGCAACCAGGCACAAAAGAGATGGAAAAGGAAAACATCAGGAAGGACTCAGAGGGGATACAGGCAAACGGGAGGCACCTTCTGTTCCTCAGAGCTTGAATACACAAGAGGCCTCTTTTCTTGTAAACCTGGAGAGCCAGCAGATCTGTGCTTGAAATAGCATCCGAAGCAGGGAGAGGATTTGTTTAAAAACACAAAGGACTCACAAGAAAAAGCAACATAAAAAGAAGGGAGGGGAGTTCTGTGTTTCTGGGACAGCACCTCTCTTCCACTCCCACTATTCCTGAGGGCTGCTATGAAGAGGGCTGCAAGCCGCCCCCTGCCCACCAAGATGCCAACAGAAGGGGAAGGAGATTGATACCTAACCAAGAAGGGTAACACACCATGCACAAATTGTCACAGGAGCCTGTCTAGAGATGAAAGACGAAACTAGCAGGTTCTGCCTGGGGGGTCAAGGCTGGCTTCATTAAGGCGGGCACCTCAATTTGATTTGGGTAGAAATGGTGTAAGCACAGGTGTGCAGACAGGAAAGAGCCAGTAGCCCTAGGAAATACTGTGCAGGAAGTGATCAGACACGAGGTGGGAGGCGAAGTGATGCCAGATTGTGATCACCCGGTTCAGGACTACGCAATTGCCAAATATTTACCAAGCCAGCAAGGCCTAGTCCAAAAGTGGATAGTAAATAACTTCTCCACAAAACACACGGGCTTAATTTTGAATTGACACAACCTTTTAAGCCACTGAGTCCCCAGTGTAAACTATACAACATTAGTTCCATGAAAAGAGTTTTACTATTGTTAGAAGTTGAATGTGAGTTCAAAATTCCTTTTTTTAAAAATTTTATTTTATTTATTCGTTTGAGAGAGAGAGACAGAGAGAGCACAGGCAGGGGGAGTGGCAGAGGGAGAGGGAGAAGCAGACTCCCCGCTGAGCCAGGAGTGCCACATGGGTCTCAATCCCAGGACCCTGGGGCCATGACCTAAGCCAAAGGCAGAGGCTTAACCACCTGAGCCACCCAGATGCCCCTATTTTTTTTCATATATTGCATTCAGTGAGTTAAATTTCTCACACCAGATAAGGTCCAAAACTAATCCATACTCCAGACTTAGAACCATTTCCAATCATTGTGACCACAGAACAGCGTCCTGAGGCATCTTGATTGCTAGTAATGTTCAGTATTAACTAGACACATGCAGACTATTAAACACTAGATGATCTTTCAGTAAGAAACGCCAGTTCTAGAGTCAACACACTCACATCTCAAAAGGGCCCCTTACTGCTCCACCAGCCGAGGAAGCCACCATGTAGGTATTGGTGGTTACCCTTCTTCATACCTCTGTACACAAATACACAAGTGGACACTCACACTTTTGCATAAGAGATTAAAGGGCTCTCACTGCTTTTTCTTTCTTTACAGCCCCCCCCCCCAATAGTCTGTGGTAATTCTCTTTCTGTAATTTCTTAAACCAAGTCCCCATTCTTGGCACTACTTATGTAAATTTGAGTTCTCCGTATTACAATGAGCAATTTAAAGTGAACCATGCTGGGGGCACCTGGGTGGTGCAGTCAGTTGAGCCTCCAACTCTCAGATTCAGATCCGGTCATGATTCCAAGGTCATGAGATCAAGCCCCATGTGGGGCTCCACCCTCAGCATGGAGTCTGCTTGAGCTTTGCTCTCCCTATGCCCCTCCCACTCATGCTCTCTCTCTCTTTCTCTGAAATTAATAAATAAATCTTTAAAGTGAACCACTTTTGGGAGATAAGCCATAAGAGACTCTTAATCTTGGGAAGCAAACTGAGGGTTGCTGGAGGGGAGGTGTTAGGGAGGGACGGGTTGGCTGGGGGATGGACATTGGGGAGGGTATGTGCTATGGTGAGTGCTATGAATTGCATAGGACTGATAATTCACAGACCTGTATACCTGAAGCAAATAGCACATTATATGTTAAATAAAAAATTTAAAAAAATAAAGTGAGCACTTTTAACATTATAATGAACATCCTTGAATATCTATCTTGTGCACTGATCTAAAATGCTGGGTAGTATGGTACCAACATTTTATGTTTTGTTACATTTTCCCCAAAACCTTCCAAAATGGCAGCCCAATTTAGACCCTGGCGGGAATATTTTGTTGGGTCAGGCTGGTCTTGAAGGTGAGGGGTGAGGACTCACCTGCTTGCCTTCTGAAGAGACCACATGGACCATGTTGGCCACAGGAAACTCCCATCACAGACAGTGGCAGTGCCCACAGAAAGGGGGCCAGGCAACTTGCTTAGTCCCCACAAGGAGACAAGTCAACAGACTTGATGGGACCTCAGTGGGCAAAACTCCTGGCAACCCCAAAAGCAAGAGAAAAAAATGCTGCTGAGACACCAAGAGAGTCTTCCATCTTAAAAACTACTATCAGAAGACACTGATTATCTAAGTATTTCACACCAGATCTTTCTCCTGACACACTGTAACTAACAACATGTATGGAGTTTCCCTCAAATTACCTTTCCTACTGCTCATTATAATCTGAAGTGATTTATAATGTTCCTATGAATCACACTTGATAGATTATTTTCTTTAATTCCAGCCAGCAGCTGTTGAAGGAGACTAATAAATAACTATTATAGAACCCCCACTGAACTCTCTGGAAAGGCTGTAAATATATTTAACAATCCACAGCATAAACACATCTCTAGCTCCCAAACAGGATTGAAAACCTTTCAGAAACTCTGTTAGTTATGGATGTATCTGACACACACACACACACACACACACACACACACACACACACACCCAAACTCTATAGGACACATCTGAAATGACTACTCCTTCCAGAAAAAAAATACAAACCCCGGAACTTCCTGTTTCCCTTACCTGTGCTTTTAACAAACAAATCTGCAAACAGTAGTGCCCTTACGTTACACTGGAGTTTATTTAATGTCCATTTAATTTTAGATACAAATCTACTTTGCCTTAGAGACTAAACAAAGAATTACGGAGTTCTCGACTTTTTGGCACATGTCTCTTACCAGTTTTGGGTTTTTTTTTTTTTTGTCTTTTTGTCAAAAAAGACAAAGTGGAAAAATTTGATGCAAAAACTAAAGAATAAAACAAGACAAAAATCCCAACCCTGTTTTACCTAACCTCCGCTCGCAGCTGGTCATGTAATTTTCAACTGTATGTTTTACTTCGTTTCTTGTTCTTAGGCCAAAAGGAGCTTTAACATGCTGGTGCCTACTATTTAGTCTGCCCACACCCCACCCACGGATGTCAGGGCCACCAGGGCTGGACCAGCAGACCTAGCCAAGGTTTTCAAGGGCCTGGTGGCTCTAGGTAGCCCAGGGCACAGCCACCTGGCTCCCTGTCTGGACATCTGTCTCCCAGCTAGGCACCTATTTCCTCTCCTCCACTATGGGACCAGTTATACCTCCTTCTCATACACTGGAGATTGTCTCTTTGAAATAAGAATTATATTTAGACAGTATATTCTTCACCTGTTGCTGGCCCTTAATCCAGGATGCAACTGAGCAAATACACATACAGTAATGCTCAGGCTTATTCCTATCAATTTCTTTTTTTTTTTAAGATTTTATTTATTTATTTGATAGACAGAGATCACACAAGTAGGCAGAGAGGCAGGCAGAGAGGGGAGGGGAGAAGGGGAGGGGAGATCTCCCTGCCGAGCAGAGAGCCCAATGCGGGACTCGATCCCAGGATGCTGGGATCATGACCTGAGCCGAAGGCAGCGGCTTAACCCACTGAGCCACCCAGGCGTCCCATTCCTATCAATTTCTGATGTAACCTCTTTCCTCCAGCCGAGACACAGCCATCATGATACCTACCTAATTCATTTGTTATTTCCATTTGGACAAAAAAGAAAACATAAACACTGTAACAGTGATGAATACTGAAATAGGCGGGATAAAGTAGGGTAGCATAGGTGATCTTTAAAGAGCTGAAAAGGGGGTGGGAAATAATCTATGTTGTTTATCTGCAATGCAAGAACACAAGAGCTTTCTATCGTGAAGGACACAGCGAAAAAAAAGCTTGTATCTGTTTTTCCTGTTGGTAAAACGTGAGCTTCTGCAAGTTCTGGTTCCTTCCTTGAATAGCTCTATTTCTACACCTGTAAAACAAATGAAACTGAACTACATTTAATGACTGAAACATTATACTATGAAATTCTTCCTTCACCTAGTCCTTCCTTCACCTTCACCTTCCTTCACCTCAAACAGGCACATCCCTGCTCCACAGTATGGGTTTTGCTGTGTTTATTCATCAGATGTTTCACACCCACTTCTGGACCCCAAGTCTCTGCAGAGGCCTCCAGAATACAGTGCTCTTGGGAAGATAAAAAGAGGATTTCCCAACAAATGTTTACTAACCAAAATCAGGTTACATTAAAGGAAAGTGAATTTCCCATTTAGAACAGAAGAGAAGCAAAACACTAGCCTCAATTTCCCAAAGAAGGCTTTTCACAATGACAGCAAAAGAGTCATAAAAGAAATAAAAAATTTAAATGACACCTTTCATATCCCCCCCGCAAAAAAAATCTATGAATGGAAAGTTGTGGGCACCTGGGTGGCTCAGTGGGTTAAGCCTCTGCCTTTGGCTCAGGTCATGATCTCAAGGTCCTGGGATCGAGTCTCGCATCGGGCTCTCTGCTTGGCAGGGAGCCTGCTTCCTCCTCTCTCTCTCTGCCTGCCTCTCTGCCTACTTGTGATCTCTCTCTGTCAAATAAATAAATAAAATCTAAAAAAAAAAAGTTGCATTTTGCTTTCTTTTATACCATAATGTCCGCTCTTATAAATAGTTCTTTAATGGTGCTTTCCACATACATTAATTTGATAGGAAATAAATACAAATATATTCTTACCCTCATTTTACAGATGAATAAATCGATTATTGATAACATGATCAGGGTTATATAAACCCAACTCATCCATGCCTAGTTTACAATAAACTTGGTTTTCCTGATGCAACTCAGGTACAACAGGCACAGTTGATGAATTTTATATGTTTAACCCCTACCGAACTGCCAATCCATACTTCCCTCAGTTTCCAGGCAGTTTCTCAAGCTCCATTCCCATTAGACACTTTCACTTTATACCCTATCCAGTGCATTACTCAACTTTCAGAAATAAATAAATAGCTTCAGGTACACTGCCTGAAAACATTTATATCGGGCCCTTGAACAAAACAAGGGTCAGGGACACTGCCCATCATCAACACCACCCCACCCCTGCCACCATGTAGTCCAAACTCTGCATATAACTTTTTTTTTTTAGATTTTTATCTATTCACTTGTCAGAGTGAGAGAGAGAGAGCACAAGCAGGAAGAGCAGGGAGAGGGAGAAGCGGGTTCCCCACTGAGCAAGGAGCCTGATGTGGGACTCAATCCTAGGTCTCTGGGATTGTGACCTGAGTGGAAGGCAGATGCTTAATCAACTGAGCCACCCAGATGTCCGTATATGTAAATTTTGGCCTCCCCAAAACTAAATTAGTGATAGCATACTTTTGACCAGAAGCCTTACTGATAATATAAATAGTGGATTGACACAACTTTTTATGTTATATATATTATATACCGTATTCTTACCATAAAGCAAGCTAAAGAAATTGGGTGAATGTCCTGCAGGTTCTATTCAAGACAAGAGCAAGAAGACACTTAAGGAGTAATTTAAAGAAGGAATGTCTAGGGGAAAATGAAACAAGATGAAACCAGAGAGGGAGACAAACCATAAGAGACTCTTAATTTCAGGAAACAAACTGAGGGTTGCTGGAGTGGTGCTGAGTGATGCACATTGAGGAGGGTATGTGCTATGGTGAGTGCTGTGCTGTGAATTGTGTTAAGATTGATGATTCACAGACATGTACC
>ML102963.1:0-19545 GCA_003697995.1 Taxidea taxus jeffersonii
CCGCCACCCCCCCTCGCCGTTTCCCACACTCCACCGTTAAGCCCCCGGTCGCCCCGCCTCCATGCCGTCGCCATTGGTCGCCCGCCGCCGCTTTCCCGTGGCCATTGGCCCGTACGCACGTCCGTCACGACTGCCCACCCCCACCACTCCCCACTCAGCGTTGGTTGGGGGTAGATTCTCGCCGCCTCGCCTAGTCGCCGTCGCCATTGGCCACTCGCCTCCGGGCTTCCCGGAGCCGCTGGTCCGCCGGCACGTCCGCCGGCACGTCCGCCAGCACCTGTGCCATCCCCGGCGCTCCCCGCAGGGCCCCCGGAGTCACCAGCAGCCCTGCCCTCTGACCCCCGCAACAGCTCGGCCCTCGCCCGCCCCCTCCCCGTCCCCATTGGCCACCGCTGCCGATCCTCCCGGAGCCACTGGTCGGCCGGCACGTCGATCACGGCCCCTCTAAGCCCGCCCACTCGCCCCGTGCTCCCCGCCCCTCTCCCCACACGCTCACCAATCAGGAGCTTGGGACTTCGGGTTGTTTGCATACGCCCCCTTCCCGCGGGCGGGAGTGGGTGGCGGCTGTGCCCGGCCTCACTGCCCGGCCAGCGGGGTAGGTCGGAGGCCCCTCGCAAGCTGCGGCCGTTGCGCTCGCAGAGATCCCTGCGAGTGCGGCGAGGCGCCTGGAACTGCGCTCTCAGGAGCCGCCCTCCCCGCGGCGGGGCGGGGACCGGGCGTGGCGGGCTGGGGCCGGCCAATCAGCGCTCGGAGAGGCCCGGGGCGGGACTTCCGCTCCCCGCGGGGGCGGGGCCGCCGGCGCGACGCTCGCCCCGTGCGGGGAGCGGGAGCCGGAGCGAGTGTGGGGGTGGGAGCCGGCAGCCGCCAGGCCCGGGACCGCCGAGGCCCGCCGTGCTCCGGCGTCGGCGGCGCTCGGGGCGGGGTCCCCGGAGGAAGGCGCTGTCGTTCGCGGCGGGCAGCGGTGCGCGAAGCCCCGCGCCCACGGCCGAGGGAGTCCCCCGCGGGGAGCGGCCCTGCCGCAGCCGTGCGAGCTCCGGGGGCAGCGGCCGCGCGCGGGGCCCGGGCGGGGCTCGGCGTCGACGCTTCCGCCGGGTCCGCCGGTGCTCGCGAGGGCTTCGGGTCCGGAGAAACGCGGGCGCTCGGGGGAGGCCCGGGGGCGCCGCGGCTGGGGTCTGTCCGGCGGGGACGCGCGAGCCCACGGCGCCCGGTACGGAGCGGCGCGGGCGGGTTAGGGTTAGGGTTGGCCGGCGCGGGCGCTCGGCTGCCGGGGAAGCGGGCCTTCGTCCACGCACACTCTCTGACCCTTGGCGGCGGCGGGGTGGAAGCACGCCAGGCAGCCGTCAGAGGTCGGCGGGTGAGCGGATCGCGCGCTGGGCGCGGTCCCCCAAAAGCTGCGCCACGTTCCACTCGGTTGAAACCCCAGAACAGGCAAATCCGTAAAGCGAATTAGTGGTTGCAGGGCCCCGGGGAAGGGGGACAGGGTCAGGGCCTGCGTACTTGCACGCGGTTTCCTTCCGGGGTGATGTGAAGCTGGTGACTGTCACCCCACTTGGGAAAGCTACCGAAAATTACTGACTCGGCAGCTCTCCCTGCCCACGGGTCCTGTCCCCAAGCTATAATAAAAACACTTCTTTTCACCCTAAAACAAAAATCGCTGAATTGTGTGCACAAAATGGGTGAATTTTATAGTATGTAAAATATGCCTCAATAAAGCTGTTAACAGGGGCACCTGGGTGGCTGAGTTGGACTGCCTTCGGCTCAGGTCATGAGCCGGGGTTAAGCCCCCATTGGGGACTGCTTCTCCCTCTCCCTCTGCCACCCCTGCTTGTGCTCTCTCTCTGTGTCAAATAAATAAATAATTCTTTTTAAAAATAAAAAAGCTGTTAATAACAAATAAGTGAAAAGAATTAAGTGTCCAACCTGAGCCCAGCATAGCCCTTACCAGGCCAGGTGCTGAGTGCCAAGCGGGCACAGAGGCCACAGAGAGGTAGGACTCCCCGCAGAGCAGGCCTGCGTGGAGGCGGCATGTCACAACCACCAGACCCAGTGCGCAGCACTGAGGACAGCCCAGCTGGCATGTCTTCCCAGCAGGTAAGGAACAGGTTAGGTTGCAAGAACTTTCTTCCCAAGGGCCATGGCTCCAGCAGCAGGTAGCTTTCAGAGAGCAGATTCCAGCATAAGAGGCACCACACTGAGTGACCCCACCCCTGCAACTGCGGACAGCCTTTACTGGGAAGCGTGCCCACGTGCACAGGGCCGGTTCATTTCAGCCTGGTGCCTGGGGACCTTTCCGATGAGCTGGTCCCTCTGCTGGGTGATCAGCACCTGGGCCTTCCTTACCTGCCTTCATAGAGGGGCTCTCCTCTTGTCCTCCTGGTCCTCCAGGGAAGCATGGAGCCGGGACATGGGAGGGCAGAGGCTGGCCAGGGATGGGCAGGGCCACTTGGCTTATGCATAATCCACAGAGATGCCCTGATATTCCTGCTTGTACCTTTGCTCAGGCCACGTCCTCCTGGGGAACGACCATTCCCCGGATGCTGAGTCACAGCAGACGCAACCTCCAGAGTTTACAGGGAGGGCACATCCACCCACAACACACGATGTTCCAGAAACAGCCGTTGGGCAGGGTCCTGTTGGGAGGCAGGGGGCCAAACCCCCAGAGGGGCCAGGGACTGAGTACTGACAGGCCGAGCTCGGCTTCCACCTGCCCGCCCCTGTACCTCAACCTGTTAGGTCAGGGAAGGCCCTTGGGGTGATGGAGCTGGACCTCTCCCACGGAGATCACTGCAGCTCTGCCCCAGCACTGCCTGCTCCTTGCTCTGAAGGACCCAGACCCTGGTCCAGGGATCAGAAGCACTGTGAGGTTAGTAATTTCCTTCTTGGTTTCTGAGGCCGCCTGCAAGGGGTGACAGGTGAGAAGTTATTATCATCCCCTTTCCAGAGAACTTAAATGAGACATGTCCTCTTCACTCCTCTCAGAGCTTCCCCTGAAGGGACTCCAACGGCTGTAGGCCCCGCTGCCTGCTCTCCCATCATCCAGGACAACAAGAGGAGTTGGGCTCAGCACACCTGTTTTCTGACTGAGCCTTTCCCAACACAGCCTGTGAAATGGGTGTGACCAACCCTGCTTTGTAGGTTGGGGGCCTGTGCAGGGGTGTGATCCCAGGTACAGGCGTGGGCACACTCTCCTCAGGGGCTTCTGGTCCTCTGCCGGGTCCCTGCACTGCTCGCATCCCCTCTGACCTCTCCCTTCCCCGCTCAGACCAGAGAAGTACCACAGGAGCCCACAGGGTCTGGGGTTTCAGGGCCCAGTCCTCGGGATGGGGGATAGCCTGAGGGGCGCCCCTCCCTGGTCTCCAGGAGGCCTTGTGGGCAGAGGAGATGACATTGATGCATGCATTTCTGCAGAGCCATTCCAGGACCCAGTAAGTGCCTGGCCTGGCCCTGGGGACTGAGGAAGAGACCGGACAGCCTCGCTGCCTCTGAGGGGCCTCAGGCTAACAATGAAGCAGGACAGAGCAGCCCTCCGCCAGCAAGTCCACAGTCAGTCTTGCTGAGGTGCCCACAGAGCAAGTCATCAAGTGTAATTCTGGGTGTCCTCTGCCCAGGAGACTGAGGGAGTGTCTAGTCAAGAATCCGCCACACCTGTTGGCTCTGGGAAAGGATGGGGGCTAGGCCTGCAGACCTGGCTCCTGTCCAGGCAGGGAGCGGGGGAACAAAGGAAGTGGTCTGAAGTGGTCTCTGCCCTCCCCTCCAGGATACCCACTGTCCTCTACGCTGGACCCCAAGCCCTGCTCTCCAAGAAGGGTCCAGGCTTTACCCCTTGGGGCAAACAGAACTCGGCCCCAAAAGCTCTGTGCCCAAGCTCAAGAAAGGTGCCAGGGAGTGGCCCAGTCCCATCAACCACACAGGCAGAGGAAGCCAGAAACCTGTGCGCGCCCAGCAAGGACCAGTGGTAGATGCCGCAGCCCGCGCACAGAGGGTAGGGATGGGCAGACAGGCACATGGTCCCATATACCTCTGTATAAATTATGCATGAGTTAGTGGCTAGGGCGCCTGGTGGCTCAGTGGGTTAAGGGTCTGCCTTCGGCTCGGGTCATGGTCCCAGGGTCCTGGGATCAAGCCCCACATTGGGCTCTCTGCTCAGCGGGGAGACTGCCTCCCCCCCCCACCCACCGCCTGCCTCTGCCTACTTGTGATCTCTGCCTGTCAAATAAATAAATAAACAAAATCTTAAAAAAATAAAGTGGAGAACCTGCTGGTCAAGTGCATGTCACCAGGATGGACAGCGGGACACCTCAAGCCTCTCAGGATGACACCCTCGGAAGGACATAGTGGCACTGCCATGCTCTTTGTGGCAAGAGCACACGTGCTGAATCTCCCAGTGAGAATCCTCAGATGAGCCCTGCAGAGGCACGGCCTACTGAGTGACTGGCTGTATCTTCTACATCCACGTTGTGCAAGGTAGGCAGGCCAGGACAGGCCACCTGGCAGGAGGCTCTGCGGAGGTCACTGGGGCACACGGCAAGGGGCCCCACGCACGCTAAACCAATTCCCTGCACCGTGCCGTGGCTGCTTGGTCCTTCCTTCAGCCTTGAGGCATGCAGCGGGCATGTGAGGGGTAGAATTTGGGGTAACTGATGACCAAACGGTTTAGAAAAAAATAGAGCAGAAATATAAAAAAGCAAATGTGGCAAAATGAAACAAAGGGGAATGTGGGTCAGGGCCGTGCGTGGCTTCTGTGCATCTGAAACATGTCAAAGTAGAAAGCTTTCAAACACGGGGGCAGGGCGGCTGCCGGGGAGTGCCTGGTGGGGCTCAGACCTGCCTGCTGTGTGGCCTTCGACTAGTCACTATCCCTCTCTGAGCTCATCTCCTGTGACATTTGTGAGGGCCGTGAGAACCTGAGCGGGAAGTGGAGGCTCCAACTGCAAAGGAAACAACGTCCACTTCTTGGGGCGACCCAAGGTCCAGCCTCAGGGCCCTGCCCAGGTCAGCATAGCAGAAGCGGTCAGGACCCGGGCTGGGGATAAGAGGGCCCACCGAGGAAAGCTATTCCTGGGAAGCTGGGAGTGGCCTGGGAGGTGCCGATAATGTTTCTTGTGGCAAGGGGCTGGAGTGACTGGTGCTGCCCTCAGGAGACGGAATGGCAGACCAGCACAGAGAGTGACAGCTGCCACGCGAGGCCTGGAACGTGGCCACCACTGCCCCGTGTGCTGGGGAGGCTGCCCCAGAAAGACAGGCAGTGGAGGCCACTCTCAGCAGGCTCTAGGGGCCTGGGGGCAGGCATGGCCACATTCTCCTTGGGGGCTCCTGGTCCCCTGTGGGGTCCCTGCACTGCTCATATCCCCTCTGACCTCTCCCCTCCCTGCCTCACACCACAGAGGCACCAAGGAAGCCACAGGGACCCTACCTGGCTCCCCATCCAGCCGCTGCCGGCCCTTTAGTGGAGGCTGACCTCTCTGGACCCCAGCCCTTCCCTACAAAGCCAGGACGCCAGGCGCACAGGTGGCCACCCGAGGGTCCCTTGAGCTGCATGAGGGGGACGGCAGACAGGCAGTGCCTCTGCCCTGCATGGAGCCCACAGGTTTCGGGGGACAGAGTCACCAGAGCCAGGGCAGCTGGCATAGGGGCACCTATGCCCCTGCCCTCCGCCCTGTTCCCCAACCAGGGCAAGGCCAGAACCAGACAGCCAAGTGGCTCCATCCACCGACGCCAGGACACGCTCAAGGGGTCAGATCTGCAAGGAGTCCTGCTTCAGGGGACAGGGTGTCCAGTGCCCCCAGCTCAGCATCAAACAAGAAACAGGCACCATAGACGCCTCAAGACAAACAATGGGGCCAGCTGTCCCATGACCCCAGGAAAAGGAGAGCCTCAACACACCCCCACCAAGTTAGGACGGAGGTGAGGGGCCTCCTCGGACCCACTGCACACGCAGCAGTGGGAAGGCAGAGGGCGCGCTTCAAACAGGTGGGAGGTTTTATTGTCACTGCAGAAAAAGGCCGAACTAGGACCTGGCCCATGAGATGTGACGCCGGGCTGGGGGGACCGCCCCGGTGGGCTCGCAAACGCGGCCTGCAGTCAGAGCGTGCTCGCTACAGCACAAACACTTCCCACTCCAAGAGGACGCGACACGTACGATGCCATCCGGTCACACAGGTCTCCTCCCCTGGGCGTGCTGGGGCTCACGCCCACAGTTGGTCTCCATGCCGGCCAGCGGGAAGCCTCAGCCTGAACGCTAGGATGCCCCCTCTGCGCGCGGCAGGCCGCAGACATGTACGCCCAGGAGCTGCCTGCTTCTGCGGGAAGCCAGTGAGGGAGACGGAAGACTTGGGGCCTCTTCCTGCATGTGCACGGGGCAGCAAGGTGGGCGGGAAGGTGGAAGGGTGCTCGGTCTTCAGCGAGGCAGTTCCGGGAACCCCATGTGGCCTGGCTTCACACAGGGAGGCCTGAAGGCCCTGGGGGCAGCTTCCGGAGCAGCAGTCTCCCCAGGGGGCATCAGGCAAACCCCGTGTGCTCCCCGCCAGCTTCCCAGAGAGCCCTGGTTCACTGGGGCTGCTGGCTCCAGCCAGGGACACAGAAGTGCAGCCCCCAAGCAAGATGCCTGGGGGTCAGCCTCAGGAACTGTTGAGTGCGTCTGGGGAGGGGTCCCTCCACCCCATGGCAGGGAGGGGCTGCTGGGAGCACCAGGGAGACCCGCCAGCTCACCCCACTGGGAGTGGGCATGGTGGGCGGAGGCGGGGGCTCTGGGTGTGATCGGGGGGTGGGGGGGGCCGCTGGGCAGGCCTGGGGGGATGGTGGGTACCAGGTGGCCAGTGCCATCCGAAGAGGGCAGGAGGCGGGTCCCAAGGCAGACACGGCTAGTGACAGATTACAGACCAGTTGGCCTGGCCAGCCGCCCCTACCCACCACCTCAGAGCCAGGAGGAGACACAGAGGCCTCGAACAACTGGGGGCACAGAAGGCAAAGACCAGGGACGCATGCCGTCCTGACAGTCCGCACCCCGGGTGAGAACGAGGGCGGAGTGAGACTGCAGGGTGGTGTGGGCAGGCCAGCCACCAGGGCCTCTCAGTCCTGCTTGTCCCCTCTCTGCCTCCAGGGGTAGATGAGCTCCCCGAAGAAAAGCTTGCGGCACAGGGAGCCCCAGGAGTGCGTGGGGTGGCAGCCGCGGCCGGGCAGGCGGTAGGCATGCGCCACACGACCGTAGGGCAGGGGATTTATCTGGAAACGCAAGGGCGGTGGTCAGCTGGGCTACACCCCCCAAATCCCTGAGGCTCCAGCCTGCCAGTCCTAGTGGTCCCTCACTGGGGCTCCCTGGGCCGTCTGCTGTGGGTCCCCAGGGACGCACTGAGCAGCTGGAGAGGGAGTGCTGGGGCCGAGCTGGGGCGTGCGCTCCTCCCGGCAGGCTGCAGGACAAGCCACCCAGGGGCCATTCGGACAGAGCCCAAGAGCATGCTGCTCCCCTGAGGAAACCACGCAGGGCCCCAGCCACCTCGGCATCTCCTCTCTCCCAGAGATGTGGCCCCCTGGCCACCCCAGCAGCCCCCAGTGAGTCACCCAGTGACCTGCCCGCGCACTCCCACAGCCCAGAAGGACTTTTTCAGAGCAAGAGTGTGTCCTGAGGCCTTGGCCAAGCCTGTGCTCTTCCTCCTGGTATGAGAGCAAGAGCCCGGGCTGGCTGAAGGCTTCGGACACAGCACAGGGGATCCCATCCAGGTCCTGCTGAGGGAGGTTCCAGCCAGAGGGGTCACAGTGCCCAGAGGTCTTGGGGGTAAGGAGGGAGCCTCCCCTTGGGGCCCCACCCATCAGCTCTACGACGCCCATGTAGCCCTCCTCCAGGGCAGCACAGAGGGACCTGATCCCAGCTGTCCCAGAACACAGGCAACATCACAGCGGCTGGGAGAGGGGTCTGTCCGTGGGCACCAGTGTAAGAGGCGTGCAGAGGCCTCACCTGCATCAGGAGGCGGAGGGGCCTGCCGGCCTCATGCTCCAGGACTCGGAACTTCACGCCAGCTGCAAGGACAGCAAGATGCCCGTGAGGCACACGGGCCCTCGGCAGACAGCCTCCCGGGCCTCCTCCCGTGTGCCTACAGAGCTGGGCACAAGGGCTGTGGTGGCAGAGGCCAGGTGTCCAAGCAGCGCTCAGAAGGCCGCACCCCGGGCTCACCTCCCCCCGCGCCTCCCCCCTTCCCGGCTGCCTCTCTGAGCTGTCTGCGGAGCCAGGATCAAAGCCTCGCAGACTTCACCGAGACAGGAGCTGCGTGTCTGGGAGGAGGGGAAGAGTCGGCTGGGCCTTGGGGACGCAGGCTGCACTGCTCTCCAAGGGGGTGATGGGGCTTTCCCCCCAGAATGGGCGGGGTACTCGGTGGGGCGCGGCTGCCCTGCTGGCATCCTAATGCTGATCTCTGGGTCAGCAGCCAGCTTGGGAACCCACTGTGCCCCTGGCCTGCAGCTGGGGCTCCCAAGCCTGGGAATTTCCCAGGCAAAAAGTTCTTGAAGAGAGAAGCAGGAGTTGATTATCAATTGATGAAGAGCCCCCAAGGCAAAGTCAGCGAAAGAGAGAAGGAGGCGGGAGCATCTGTGGACTGGTCTGTGAAGCTGACGGTGCGCTTCGGGCTGGGTGGGGGAGGGTGCTGGGTCTCCGGCTCTTTGCCTGCCTGCTCCCGGCATTGCCTAGTATGGACAGAGGCTGGGGTCCCTGGCATGGGCCACCTGGGGGTCTGCAGGGGAGATGGCCTGCAAAGAGAATTTAAGGGCACCCGGTGGACAGACTTGGTCCAAAGCACACGGAGCATGCAGGTCTAAGTCCCCTGGCTCTCCGCGGGCTGGAAGCAGCTGCCGGGAGCTCTGGTGCCGGGGCTGGGCATGCTGCTCAGTACGGGGGCCTGCGGAACAGCCGCTGGGTGGGATCTGTACCAAGAACGCCTGCGTTCCCTGATGTGTTCAAAGCCCCTGAATGGGGATGGGCTGACTCACAACGCCGGGACCAGTAAAGTCAGCACCCCCGCCCCTGCAGTGGGGATGACCTCCCCCCGGGGGCATCTGGCCGAGCTAGAGATTGGTGTCAGCATGAAAACAGGGGCAGGCACCTGCAGAGGGGGATGGCCAGGGGCAGTGGGGGGGGGGGGGGGCGCTGGCCCCGCACAGTGGTGTGGGGGGCAGGGGTGGGAAGCTGCTCCCTAGCACCCTCCAGGCTGGGCTGTTCCCTCCAAGGCTGAGGGGCACCAGTCAGCACACCCAGTCCCACACGAGCGCACAGGGACGCTTCTCGGAGCCACACTGAAGTACCACCTACACCACCACAGACATGTGTCAGGGTAAAGGTTCACGCTCCTCACAGAAGCAGGTGAGACAGGAAGGGCTGCCTCTGTCGCCTCTGGACCCTCCAGCTCACTGCAGGCAGCCGGCCCAGGGGACACCCAGTCGCTGCCCGCCCCCACTCCCCGTGCCCTGCACACCGCGGCTTCCAGGCAGGGCTCACGGGGGCACCCGGGCCCACCCCACACACAGACCTACCTGCGAGCCTGTAGGGCCGGCAGAGCCGGAGGCCAAGCGAGTAGAGCGGCAGGCAGTTGATGAGGTCCACAAGCAGATGGATGAGGCCCTGCACGGCCACCACCAGGAGCCGGAGCTGCAGCGACAGACAGCACTCAGAGCCACACGCCCAAGAGCACAGCAGCCCAGAGGATCCTGGGCTACAGCGAAGGGGGAGCAAGGGCTCAGGTCCTCTGGGGAGGACCCAGAGCTCATCCTGAGGAGGGCACAGTTCCCATCCCAATGCTGAGGCCCAGCTGTGAGGGGGCAGAGAAGCAGGGGGCAGGGGCAGCTGACCCACAGGAAACATGCCACTGGCCCCTGGGGTCCTGTCTCCCATGCACCCAGCTGTGTGTCCCAGAGCGATGGGTGGCATGCCCCCAGGGTAGGACCCCTGCCTACTCTAGGGCCCAAATAGTCTGGAACAGCCACGCCCCGTCTGGGGTAGGGGTGGATGGCCTGTCCATGGCTGCTGGGCCGGCAGGCCGAGCACACAGCGGCACTCCAAGCACTGTGGGCAAGGGCCATCGGCCAGATCACCCAGGGCCACACGCAACGCCCGCCGCGCGCCTCTTAGCTCACCAGGGTGAACACCAGGTAGTACAGGGCTGTGGTGGGCAGGAGGAAGAGCAAGATGGTAAAGAGCAGAGTCCCGATGAACAGCTGCAGGGAGAGTGGCACCACCGTCAGCGTTGGCGGGAGCCCATGCCAGGGCCAGCCCCGGCAGCGTGAGCCACACCTCCACCGCCCGCCTCCACCACACCCCTCCTACAGCCAGGCAGAAGCAGGCTGTCTGCCAACAGGACACCTGGGCTTCCCGAGACACTTAGGAACACATGCTCGTGACAGCTCTCTCCAGCACGGGAGACACTCGGGGAGACAGAACCGCCCGCAGGGTGTGAGCCTGTGCACCAAAGGCGGGAGGGCTGTGACCTGTCAGCAGGAAGGGCATGCCTCCCAGGGCAGCCAGCGGGGTCCACCCTGCACACCAGGTCTGCGCACGCTAGGGGGAAAGCCAGAGCCGGGTCCTGTGCATAGGTCATGTCCACACCCATGGGCCAGGAGCTGCCGGGGGCCCAGCACTCTCCTCACACCAGGGCCCACCTCCCACCTGGGGCAAGGTCCTGCGCTATGAGGGCTCCATGCACACCTGGCACCCTGCAGACCCCTCCCGCTCCCCAGGCTCAGCCCTCTGGCCGCCGAGCTGCCCCGTCACAAGCTGAGCAGCCGTCCTGGCCAGGCTCACGGAGAGGGAGCAGATGGACACAAGCAGGGAGCCAGTCACCTGTGGGTCCCACAGGCTCCCTGGGGCTGCGGTGCCCCCTCCCATGCCCTCCGGCCCGGTACCTGGTCAAGGTCATAGGAGCACGAGTCCACGCGCTGGCGCAGAACATTCCACTTCTTCCCCCGGAAGAGGCGCCAGAGTGAGGACAGGCCGCAAATCTTCAGGCAGTACAGCCTGTGGGCCGCGGGCAGGGTCAGGGGCTGTGCCTCCCCTACCCCCCCACGGGGCTACCTGCACACCCAGGGCTGGGGCCCGCCATGGACCAGCCACACGGCGGCGCACTCACCCACCTGGCCCCGTAGACGTAGAAGCAGTAGATGTGGAAGGTGAGCAAGGCGATGATGTCGGACAGGGTGGACAGGGCCACCGTCAGCCCCAGGCAGGCCGAGAGGCCCACGTGCCACAGGATGTGCTCGATGAAGGGGGACAGGAGGTGGATGTAGCCTGGAGGGACGGGGTTGGCCCTGAGGGAACAGCAGGGGTGGTCCTGCCCTCCCCCAACCCAGTCCCTCACTTCCAGAAACATGAGCAGCTGGCCAGCAGAGCAAGGACGGAGGGAACCAGCCCGCGCACACGGCCGCGCACACGGCACTCACTGGTCCCAGCAGAGCAAGGATGGAGGGAACCGGCCCACGCACACGGCCGCGCACACAGCACTCACCGATCCACAGGTGCAGGTGGTACAGAAAGAAGCGGCCCAGCACCTGGTCCAACGCCCGGTTCATCTTCAGCCCAGCGGGCGCTCCCATCAACCACTGCAGCAGGTGCTGGAGCGCCTCGGCCACATGCTGCGGAGACACAGGAGGGACAGGAAGCCCACAGCCTGGGCCCCAGCACAGCCAGCCCATTCGCGCAGGGGAAAGGGAGTCTGGGTCCCCCCACCGGGTGTCTCCTAATGTGCTGGGCTCATGAGGTCTCCTACACTTGTCTGGCCAAGGAACCCCTCTTCACAGAGGCTCTGGCACCTGGGCCTGAGAGGCAGAGCCCACGAGGCTGACAGTCTGCCCCAGTCCTCAGGCCACAAGGGCCCTCTTGGGCATCACCTTTCCTCCACCTCAATCCTCTCACCACTGGACCCACAGGCATGCTCAGTCCCACGTGCCCAGAGGTGGGACAGACCCCAGCTCACCATGAATCTTGTAGAGGGAGCTGATGGGTCTACCCAGTGCCCCACTGCTGAGGACCGCACCCCACTACCTGGCATGGCACCACCGAGGGCCTGAGCTGGGTGGGTGACCCCAGGTGACCCTGAGGGTGTCGAGCCCATCAGGGGCCCAGGGAGCAGGGGGAGAGCTGGAGGGCTCCCTAGAGGGAAGCACAGATGGGGTCTGAGTCAGAAGCAGTGTCCAGGGAGGGCCAGAGACGGCACAGGGGCTCTCACAAGCAAGCAGGGAAGATGAGCAGTGTCCTCGCTACCCAGGGACGAAGGCCGGTGGCTGGACACTGTGCCAGTCCCAACACACAGGCCCCGAGGCCCCTCAGCCTCGTCAGCAATGCTGAGGCGGTGGCCATGACAGCCCTGCCCCATAGTCAGACGCCTGCCGTCCCCCACTGCCCACTGTGCGGGCCAATGAAGGCTTCAGCTGAGTCCAGGGCAGTGAGGAGAGGAACAGAGGATTCTTTATAAATAGAGCTTATCTAATATTTAAGGGATAAGAGCTGAGCAGCAGAAAGAGGCTTTCATTTTTAAATTAAATATTTATATCTCTGCACAGTTCTGCAAAAAAGAGATCGAAGACAAAGCCGGCCAAAAGGCAGAACGTGGGTAAGCAAAGTACAGCAGCTAAGCCCCCTCCCGGCCTCCAGGCCCTCCCTCCTCTTGGACCAGGTCTTCCCAAGAAGGATGGGGCTCTCAGCCTGTGAGGGGTCCTGTCCACGAGCAGGCCCAGGGCACGTCTGCAGCTGGACGCTGATGGCCATGCCAGAGGCAGCAAACACAAGACCACCCAGCCAGGCCTCAGCCCCTCCAGCACTCTGAGGCCAGGATGCCACTGGGGGAGGCCCCAGGGGCCAGAGGGACTGCCCCAAGCGGGAAGACAAGTTTGCAGCAAGAGGGACAAGTTTGCAGCAAGAGGGACAGGCCGTACAGCTCTGAGGGAGGCAGAGAAGCCAAAGGCTTAGCACCAGCAGGGAAGAGCAACAGGCTAGAAATCTAGAAATCGGGGCAAGGGTCACAGAGGGAGGGGAGGGAGCCCAGCAGGCGAGCTGCTGGCACTCAGCATGGGGACTGCAGAATCAGCAGAGGAAGCAGCCTGATCACACAGACAGCCCTGGACCCACAGGAGGTTTCTGTGCTGCTTGCTGTGCTGACAGCCAAGCCCAGAGCCAGTGCCCTAAAGAGCCAGGAGCCAGGGACACTGGGCCTGATGGAGGGGGGTAGGCGCCCCTGCCAGACATGACCACCTCAGGAATGGAAGGTAGAGGCCAGGAGCTAAGAGGTGACCCGGTGGGGGCAGGTGGGCACCCGGTAAGCCAAGGCTGGGCAGCCTTCAGGACTCATCTGTGGTCAGGGATGAGGGCTGCTCCTCTGGCCCAACAGAGGGAAAGGGGCATGCGGCTCTGGCCAGATGAGGGGCTTCTGTTGCCCCCAGGAAGGGCCCCACCCCTACCCCCACCCCTGGGACACAGGTGCTCCAGTCGGGACCAGGCTCTACCCAAACAACTCACATCAGCCACAGGGACGAGGGCCTCCGCCAGCTGCCCGATGCGGTCCTTCCCATGGAGCCAGGACAGCAGCGCAAGGCCAAGGGCCACATCAAGAAGCACAGAGACAAGCACGTTGGCCTTCCTGGAAGGAAGGGGCCGATGGGAGTGGGTGGTGAGGGGGGCCTGGCCAGAGGGGGTCAGCATGGCTGAGCATGGTGCAAGGAAGTGGGGGGGGGGGCGCCACCGGCCGCAACGAAAACAGGCAGGCCCTGCACCTCATCAGCTGGGTGGGGTTCTCAGCCTTCTGGGTGCTGAAGACAAGCGTGAGCTGCTCCAGCCGGTGCCTGAGCTGCTCACACACAGACAGCTTGCTCCAGAGGAAGGACAGTGGCCGCAGCTTGAACACCCTGTGATGGGCCAAGAGAGGTGGCTGTTTGGGCCATGCACTGCTTCCCCTGCCTGCCAGGGAGCAGGGGCCCCTCAGCTGGCGCCAACACCCCTCCCCAGGCCCACCTCAAGACCCTGGAGGCCTCGAACACGACGGCCACACTCCTGAGCTCAGCAGGACAGGGACACTGGGCCGGGGCGGGGGCGGGGGGAGAGCAGGCCAGCAACCCTGTGGGGGTCATGGTGCCTTGTGGCCATTCACTGGGAGCCCGACCCTCACAAGCAGTGACTCGAGGCACCCCCAACATCACGAGCTGAGGCCTCGCCCCAAGAGAGGAGAGAACGCACTGTCCCGCCAGCCAGTGCCTTGCCCTGCTGGATGGGCGACCCTCATCGGGGGTCTGTGGGCCCATCGGGCTGCCCCATGGGACTGATGTCTCCCGAGGCAAAGGAATCACCAAGGCACTTCTGCACACATTCCAGCACTGAGAGGAGGTGTGCGCAGACAAGGGTAAAGAAGGGTAAAGAAGGAGACGCCTGGGTGGCTCAGTTGGTTAAGCAGTTGCCTTCGGCTCAGGTCATGATCCCAGCGTCCTGGGATCGAGTCCCACATCGGGCTCCTTGCTTGGCGGGGAGCCTGCTTCTCCCTCTGCCTCTGCCTGCCGCTCTGTCTGCCTGCGCTCGTGCTTTCTCTCTTAAATATAAATAAATAAAATGTTAAAAAAAAAAAAAGAAGGGTAAAGAAGGCCCTCTTGGCCACCAGCTCCACGTGCCTGCAGAACCTTGTTGCCGCAGGCAAAAGCCTGCAGGGCCCAAGCCAAGTGCAGAGCTGCCACCCGGCCAGGCGCTCGGACGCTCAGGAGGAAGGAAGAAGCCTTCGAGCAGCTCTGAGCCAGCTCCAGGAAGGAGACACGTTCTGCACAGCCGTCCCGAACACCAATCAAGTGGAAGGCAGCCTTGCACTGCCTGCACCGAGCCCCCAGCCCCTGCCTGCACTGCAGGGTCCCCAAGGCTCAGACCAGCCCAGGGCAGCCGGGCCCAACAGCATCCCTGGGGCTGCCCTGGAGGGCCAGGGGGCTTCTCTCCTGCACAGTAACGGCGATGCCACACATGACTGCCGCTGTGTTCTCCCCACGGCTCGAGCTGATGTGCCGATCAGGATCGGGGCCACACCAGCATCGTGAACCTTTCTCAAGTCCTCGGAAGGTGATAACAGCTAAGGACCGTCCCCCCAAACTGCACCTTGGCTGACACTCACTTTCCTGTAACTCATGCCAGGGGGTTGTGACGATCCCAAACCCACCGTTCATGTCCAGGTCCCCTGCAGCCCTCAACCCAAGGCACCGCCCACACATAGCTGCCCAGGGGCTCTGCCGAGACAGGCCAGAGTGCTCCGCAGCCCTGGGTCAGCAGGCGAGGCCAGTCCCCAAACTAGACAGCCAGAACTCCAGGACCTAAGTAGGGGGTGCCATCGGGGAGCAGGCTTCTCACAGAGGAAGGGACCCTGCAGCCAGAACACCCGGTGCTGCCCCAGCATTCCCTGGGCCCTCAAGGGTTACCCCCAGGCCAGGCCCGCAGCCAGGAGTATTCCGGGACAAGGCCCCAAAAGGGCCAGGGAAGCAGGAGGGACCCAGGTGCCTTTAGGAGGACCACTCCCAGGCACCAGCCATGCGGACACCAGCCGTTGGTCGGCAACACCCTGCATCTGTTCATGGTCTCATTGCCCCTGCAGGGTACTGAGCCACCTGGAGTCCACGCTGGATGGCTACCCGGGGGTCCCATGTAAACACGGAGGTGGCCAAGGGAGTCTGCTCTGCCCAGGGAGCAACCGCCCCCCCCCCCCGAAGTCCCGTGGATATTGGGGGAGGAAACAGGAGATGAAAGCAGGAGACTCGGCAGGGCGCATCTGGGCCTCCACGGCTCTGCACTCTGAGTGGTGGGCCTTGCGCTCAGCGGCTGGCCTCCTCCCGCCCCGGCCCCAGCGGCACGTACCGGCAGCTGCTGGCGGCTGAGATGAGTGACAGCAGACAGGCCAGCAGCAGGCAGACAGGCCCCGAGGCCCGCTTTGCTAGCTCCGCCAGGATGCTCGCCTCCACGCCCTCCGACTGCCAGTGGCTCAGCCGCACGGGGCCCTCGTCAAAGCGGTCACTCCGGAGAGCGTCTCACTGCGTGCCACCGTGTCGAAGACTGCAGCCAAGCCCTCGGCACTGGCCGCGGCGTCCCCGGCCTGGCAGTCGGGCAGCGCTGTGGGCGGGTGCAGCTGGGACAGCAGCACCTGGCGCTGGTCGTAGAACACGAGCATGACCTGGTCCTTGATGCCAGGGCGGGCAGGCCCCTGCTGGCACGTGGCCTTGCAGCTCCAGAGCCCACTGGTCCGCTCCCGGCACAGCTGCAGCCAGGGCTCGTGGGAGAAGATGGTGCCCAGGCCCTCCAGGAAGGGCCCCAGGCGCTCCTCAGCCTCCTGCCGGCGGTGGCACCAGGTGCCCAGCACAGCCAGCCCCACGCGGCCGGCCTGATGCACTTGGGCCAGCAGCTCCTTCACCTGGATGGGGATGAAGGGAAAATGCACCACGGCCAGGACCACGGCGCTGCTCTGCTCCGGGACCCACCGTCCTACCAGCAGGCCGCTGTCGGCCGAGGCGCAGCACGTGGGGAAGAAGGCCTGGAGCACCATGCCGGGCAGGCTGCAAGAGAGGGGACAGACTCGGTTCAGGGCCCCCGCCACAGCCCAGGGCCCAGCCTTGGGTTTGGTCACAGCGGCTGGCTGGCAGGACCCCAGTGGCGCATCTCACGTGGGCACGGCCCCTACCCCCACCCCAGGCTGGCCAACACTTCCCCCCTGAACAGGGCAAGGTGACAGGCCTGACCCCCAGTACCACTCACGAGGGGGTGCAGGGCTGAACGTGAGGGCTTTGTTCTTGTTTTCAAGGAAATCTGTGAGAGCTTGGTACACGTAGCACGAGGAAACACAGTCTCCTTAGCGATTAGAGCGGCGCGCGCAAAACCTGAGGACCCCCGTTACTTACTAAGCCGGCAAGAGTACAGAGGAGAACCTGAGTGGATTACTGCTGGGCTGAGGGAAACCAGACGCAGGCACGCTGCCGGTCACCGTGGGCGCTGTGCAGGAGCCCCAGCACATACCAGGAGGCCACCGGCACCCCACGCCCACCCTCTGTCAGGAGCCTCGGGGCTCGCGTGGACCCCCCAGCCCCGGGCGGTGCCCATCCGCCATTTCCGGACTGGGTTCCCAGCAGGGGCCCGACTGCTCTTGTCACACTTGAGCTGGGCAGCTGCCGAAACACAGCGACCCTGGAGGATAACAAGCTCCCTGCTGCCTTCTCTCAGGCTGAGGGCGGTGAGCCTTCCTGGCCTCTCACAACGTTCACGTGGCCTCTCAGCAGCAAGACTGGCCCCTGAGCTGTGGGACCCTGCGCCTCGCCCTGCCCGGAGGTCAGGTCACATGCAGGCTCCTCAGCAAGCACCACGCCGAGCCCCTCAAGATGGTGGGCAGCAAGCCCTCCTTCAGCCGAGGCCTGAGCATGCTCTTTCTCAGACACTGACTGTCCCCACCTTGGTAGCACATAGGATGGAGCAGCTGCCTTGAGCTAAGACCCCCAGGCTGAAGCCCACAGGTCCTGAGGGAGAGACAGAAGCCTTGGATGGTAGCTGGGACCTCCAGGCCCCACTGCTCCCCAGGCCTCTGGGGACATACATGTTGCAATGGTGGGACATGTCACCAATGTCCTGTCGGCTGGGGGGCTCTGGGAGGGGCCTTACACAGACACAAAGGCCCCAGGCTTAAGAGTTCACTAGTCTGGGGCACCTGGTTGGCTCAGTGGGTTAAGCCTCTGCCTTCAGCTCAGGTCATGATCTCAGGTTCCTGGGATCCCGTCCTGGGGCCCTCTGCTCAGCAGGGAGCCTGCTTGCCCCACTCTCTCTGCCTGCCTCTCTGCCTACTTGTGCTCTCTGTCAAATAAATAAATAAAATCTTAAAAAAAAAAAGAGGTCAGGGGTCCAGCTGCTCTCCCTCCCTGCAGGGAGGCCAGACGGGGGCTGGGAGGTAGAGGCCTCTCACAGTTGGGGATTCCAGCTGAAGCAGGTCCCTCAGCCCAGGAGCAGCCGCAGAAACGTCCCTCCCCACCAAGTGACTGGAGAGGGCAAGCGCAGCAGGTGTCGGCAGCGGAAAGCCAGAGCCCCACAGCCGCTGGGGGGGCCAAGTCGCTGTGGCCAGCACCGGGGCCACTTTCCTACCCAACCCTCCCGACAGGGGTAAGGTGAGACCGACCGGCCCTTCTGCCTGCGAGGGCCCTGGGGCTCCCGGCCTGCGGACCACCGCGGGGGACGGGGGTCACACTACCCCTCTCGGGGAGACGCAGCAGCGCAGCCCACCTGGGGCCCCTTTCCCGGGAGCTAAGGCAAGCGGCCCCTGGCTACTGCCCCTGGCTACTGCCGGCAAAGGAAAACAACGGGCCTGAGAGTGAGCAGTGCTGGGGGAAGCTGCACCTGCCGGAGCGGCGGCGCTTTCACCCCGGGAAACCCACCGAGCTGTGCCGCCCCGTCCGCGCCTTTCTTGTGCGCCAAGCGCTTCATCTACAAAGTCCATCCAGAGAAGAAGAGGCGGCGGCGGCGGCGCCCGGAAGCTGCCGGTCTCTCGGGGAGGGGGGGGGGACCCGCCGGCCGGCCTCCCCCCACCGCAGCCCCGGGGGCCGGATCCCAGAGACCCAGAGACCACGGCTCCCCCCGACGCCCAGGAAGAGAAGAAAGAGCGATCGATCGATAGCGGGTGCGGGAGCGGGGAGCCGGGGGAGCGGGGGCGGGGGATGGGAGGAGCGGGGGGCGGGGGAGGGCGCGGGGTGCGGGGCTGTCGCGGGCGCCGGGCCCCCCTTCCCAGACGGGTGTCCGCGGCCGGCAGCCCCGCGCCGCGCTCCCGGGCACCGCAGACCGCCCCCCAGTCCCCCGGTCGCCCCCGCGGCTCCCCCGACCCCGCCCGCACCCGGTCGCCTGCGGCTGGTCCCGCGGACCCGGGAGCGCGGCCGCCGCTTTGGCTCCTCCGAAGGCCCCCGGGGGCGCGAAACCCCGCCCCGGCCTCGTGCCCCGCTGACTGCCCTTCCCGGTCCGCCGCGGGGCCGCTGCGGTCCGCACCCCGACCCCGACCCCCGACCCCCGACCCCGCGCCGCCGCTTCACGGAGGAGGAAACTGAGGCTCCCGGCCCGGGGGGGGGGGGCGCCCCAAGGTCGCCCGCACGGACGCCGGCCCGCGCCCCGCAGTGCTCACCGGCTGCTCCCCAGGGCCGCGCCCTCGGGCGGCGGCGTCGGGACCGCGTGGCGGACCGCGTCGGGCGGGCCCGGACGGACCGCGGCGCTCGCCACCCCCAGCCCCGCCGCTGCCGCGCCGCGGGACCCGAGCCCCATTTCCGGCGGCTCCCGGCGTTGCCGCGCGACGGTCCGGCCCCCAAAGGCGCCCGAGCAGCCCGCGGACCCGCCCGAGCGTTCCGCGCGCGCAACGTTCCAGTCCCCGGCGTCTGCCCCGTGTGCGCAGCGTCCTTGTCCACCCGCCCAGCAGGTCCTTGCCCCCCGCCCCGTGTCCTTGTCCCCCCCAGTGTCCTTGTCCCCCACCAGCGTCCCTGTCCCCCACCAGGACTGTCCTTGCCCCCCACTGTCCCCTCCAGCATCCTTACCCCCCGTGTCCTTGT
>ML102963.1:19645-57894 GCA_003697995.1 Taxidea taxus jeffersonii
GGCCTTGTCCCCCACCGTCAGTGTCCTTGCCCTCCTCAGTGTCCTTGTCCTCCCCAGCATTCTTGTACCTCCTCCAGTCCCCCTGCAGTGTCCCCAACACTCCCGCCTTCCAGTCCCCCACCTTCTCATAGCTGCCAACCCCCCACCCCCCATTTCCTCATCTGAGGGACCTGGTGCACCTGGCTTTGAGGGTCCCTGACCTCACCTTGCCACCACCCTCCCAGGGTGAAAGGACCCCCAAGCCCTGTGTACGGTTCCAGAGGAGCTCCAGACCGGCCACCTCCAACAACGGTCTCTGCCAAGGGACGTCCCCAGGTCCCCCCAGGGCCCAGTGGGCTAGGAAGGCTGGACCCCCATGGGTCAGCCCCGAGGCTGCGGTCATCTGGTTTGGTCGTCAGAGGGTCTGTAGTGCCTCCTGCTCCAGGAAACAATATCCCTGAGGCCAGGAGCAACAAACTGCACTGAGCACGCAGTGTTGGTGCCTCCTCACGCTGCCACTGAGATCCCGCCACCCACACGGGCTGGTTCATATGCAGGGGACCTTGTCAGAGGCAACGTCCTGGTGACAGGCCGGACCAGGCGTTGTCCGCTCCCCACTGAGACCTCGCACTGGAACTAGGAGCCTGTCTGGGCCCCAAACGCAGAGTCCCACCCTCACGTCCCCACCCCTTTGGGGCCTCATTTGCCCATGGATCCTAAGTAACAGGAGTCCTTCCTCAAAGGGAGGCTCTCCTGGCTTGACCACCACCTGGAACCTTCCCAGCATGCCCCACCCGTGAGCTTGGAGCCCTTTGCTCCTGGTTTGCAGAGGAGAAAAAGCAGGTTCAGCCTGAGAGAGGATCTCACCCTAGAGAAGTGGACTAGGGGTGTGGAGGCTCCCAGCCCAGCCATGTGCCACCCCAGGGTGCCTCTGGGCCTGCCCCTTTCTGCATTGCCTTACCTCAGGTAGGCCCAGAGAAGCTGCAAGAGGCTTGGCACCTGGGGTGTCTCTGAAGATGGGGGACAGTGAGGGGCCGCTCCCCTGCCCTGCCCTGCGCAGCCCAGCCCAGCTACCCCCACCCTGCCTGCTTCTGCCTGATTAGGACGCTGGGACTGGGGCACCTGGCCAGACTGGCTGCCTGGGGGAATGCTGGCAGCCAGCCCAGCGCAAGGTCTGCAAGCTTCAGGGGCTGGGCCCAAAGCTCGGGCCTCCTGGGCCCTGGACCAGCAGGGCCATGGCCTGAGTGGACATGGGGGCTGTGAGTGCTTGGGCACCCTAACCTGGGGTGTGCAGAGGGCCCAGCTTTGGAGGTTGTGAACTTTGGAGGGGAGGCTGGGAGGCGGCTGGTTGGTGGCTGCCAGCGAAGTCTGAACCAACTCCAGGATGAAGGCAGAAGGCAGCTGGGACCTGGGGCAGCAGGAGCTCCAGTTCAGGGAGGGGTGGCCAGCAGTCCCGGAGGTGCGGCCAACCCCCAGTGTCCCTCCCCGGGGCCCTGGGAGCTGCACCGGGCTCAGATGGGAGCCCACGGGTCAGGCCGGCCTCGAGCAGTACTGGTACATCTTGATGGCGCCACCCCCAACACCTGCCACCACGAGCTGGCCCTGGGGCACACTAGCCACGGTGCCTCAGTCTTTCGGACACCAGGCAGATGGGCATGGACCTTAGGGAACAGGGTCACGCTGCCATCCACATCGGTGCACACACCTCCAGGGTTGCCAAAGGCATGCCCTGTCAGAGCCCCCAGGGAGCCCAGGGGCTGGCTGGCACTGCCCACCAGCCGCACATCCCTGAACTCCTTGCTCAGGGTGCGGCCCCTTTCGGGTCCTGGGCCCACCCATGGGGACCCTCCAGCCCCAACACGGAGACTAGGGCCCGTGGTTGCAAGGCAGGGCTCAGCGGGACACAGTGCACGGCCCCAGGCATGGAGTCTGTCACCAGAGGGTGGCTGGCAGCCTCCACAGCCAGCCTCCAGGGGGCTGGGAAGGTGTCCACCATGACCCAGTGGCCCTGGGGGGCTTGGGCAGTGTGCTGAAGTGCGTGGACAGCCCCATGGACGAGGTCGCTGACCACCATGAGCCCAGAGCTATCATAGCCACATCCTCTGGCACGAAGGCTCTGGCCCCTGGCAGGTAGCAGAAGGACTGTCCTTCAAGGTCCTTCACGGGGACGCAGGGCACAGGCGCACCCCCAGCTGTCGTAAAAAGCAGGCCGTCGGGTGCCTGGGTGGCTCAGTGGGTTAAGCCTCTGCCTTAAGCTCGGGTCATGATCTCAGGGTCCTGGGATCGAGTCCCACACCGGGCTCTCTGCGGCGGGGAGCCTGCTTCCTCCTCTCTCTCTGCCTGCCTCTCTGCCTACTTGTGATCTCTCTCTGTCAAATAAATAAATAAAATCTTTAAAAAAAAAAAAAAGGTAGGCTGTCCAGGGAGCAAGGCAGATCCCGGGGTCCTCCTGCAGCCCCTGAAGGCACCAGGATCTGCCCAAGCAGTGAGGGCTGGCAGGAGCGAGCAGCGTTTCTGGGTGGGTCCATCTCAGAGCAGGCAGTGAGGGGCAGCCTGCCAGCGGGTTGGGAAGGCTCAGGAGACCAGAAGACAGACAGGCGTGTGGCTAGGGGTCACAGTCTCAGCTCCTCTGAACCGAGGTCCTGACTGCAAGAGAAATGGTGCCACTATGGGCCAAGCAGAGGCGACCCCGTCCCCCTGCTCCCTTCTGGGAGTGCTGGTGTACTCCCGTTTCACACTTGAGGAAACTGAGGCACGGGGGTGGGGGGCTGGCTTCAAATCTAGTCCCACCAGGTCCTGAGTGCTGGCCCGGTCTACAAGCCCAGCAACCAGCCACGGGTCCAGGTCTCCTTTTTCCAGATGGGGCCCCTGGAACACGATTCTGGGGACATGGGACCTGTGAAGGTTGCTGCAGGTTTTGCTCTGAGGCTCCATGAGTCCCCGGGGACTGGGAGGTCTCAAGGTGTGGGGGCGGGGGGGGGACGGTGACAGAGGGGCAGTGTTTCTCAAACTCTTCTGCCCAGGGAACCCTACCTTCCTTCAGGAAAGGAGCGTAACCCTTCTTGGGGGCAGCCCAAGGCTCTGGCCAACGGCCCCACAAAGGCCCTGGAGACTTCCACCCTCTGCAGGGTGAGGCAGGGGGGCTCTCTGAGGCCTCCCTGGGTGCTCCCACTCAGAGAGGCGGGGTGGCAGGGCTCCTGCCTGGGGCTGGCATCCCTGGGGGGCCCTGAGCAAACAGCCATGTGAGGCAGGCCTCACCCACACTCCCCCAGGACGACCGCGGGGTCAGGCCCTCGGGAAAGCAGGGAAAGGGGCTGTACCCCTTGCACGTGGGCTGGGTCACTCACTAGAGTCTGGGGTGGGGAATCTCCAAGGGGTTCATCCTGGCCCTCCCCCAAACTGGCAGGGTTGGGTCCTGTTCCTACACCTGTGAAACTGGGTTGATGCCCCCAAGCTCACGTCCGCCTGGCGGGTGATGAGAAATCTGGGAGCAGAGACACACGGGGGTGTCAATGGAGGACCAAGGAGGAGCGGGTCTCCCTTGGACTCTCCGGGAAGCTCCAGGAAGGGAGGGGGTCAGCCTCCATCGGTGACCCAGAGCACTTCCCACCGGGCTGGCCCACACCCCAGCTCTGGACCTGGCCTCTCCATGCCCCATGGAGGGGTAAACGGCCGATGCTATCTGCTGCCTTGCACAGTTAATGGGGCAGCCTTAGGTCCTGCTCTGACCGGCCCCAGCCCGGCTGGCCCAGCTTGGGGAACCAGGCACAGGCAGGAACTGCCCTCCCTGGGGCCATTCCCGGGTGGGTACAGAGGTATGGCCAGCTCCCGGGGACAGGAGCGATTAGCTGGGTCCAAGGGTCCCCCAGGCTCCCCTCCCTGGCTGCCCCCCGCCTGTAGGAAGGGCCCAGCGTGGCCGAGCAGGGAGGGAGGCAGTGAGCTGTGAAGGCCGCCCGATGCCTATCGTGGCTGCAGGGGCTGGCTGGGGCCCAGCGAAGTCCACGCAGGGCAAACAGCCCTGGGCCACAGAATGTGGGGGCACCGCTTAACCAACCACAGAGGGAGCAGCCTCCAGCCAGGCTCTGACATCCGGGCTGCCCTGGCCAGACCCATGGGCTGGAGGCAGGCCCGGAGGTCTGAGTCCCCCAGCGAGGTGCCTACACACAGGCCGGACCAGCTCCCAGACCAGACACACCTGCCCCCCCACCTCTCCTGGCTCAACGCTCTGGAGGGAAGGCCCCCCATTCTATTCCCCTACCCAGGGGGGCCCAGTGGTGGATACCCAGCAGGCTGGGCCGGGATGCTTTCCACTCAGATGCCGAAACCAGGGACATTTCCTTGGCGGGGTCTGTCCCAGGGCTGTTGCCGGAAAGGCAGGGGAAGAAGGAGGCCCAGACCGGGTATGTGAAGATGGTTTCTATTCAAACACTCACAACTGTGATCGATAGGGAGCTATGACTCTCTGCTGTCCCTTGTGGCCCCAGAGACAGGCCACGGCTGCGGCCTGGAGGTCAGTCCACGGGCATGCTGGACAGGCTCGGGGCCACAGCCCCGGGGCTAGGGCAGGTGGGGGGCTGGGCGTTGGACATGGGTGGAAGGGCCCTGTGTGCTAAAAACAGAGGAAGCAGCAGACACTGTGGTCACACCTCCGCACCAGGGGGGCTCTGGAGGCTGGGGACAGCCTCAGGGGGCCAGGAGCCCCCAGGGCCACCACGGGCCCCCCAGCTGCTGCCAGGAGCGACAGGGTCCTCTGGGGCCTGAAGGGGCAGGCCCGGCGGTGGGACACTGGAGTCAGCCTCACATTTGGTGGTGTGGCTAGAGAAAGGCTCGGCTGTTGTGGGGCCCAGCATGCTCGGGGGCTCAGGGGTCCCCCGGGCCAGTGTGGGGCCCAGCTCCAGCTGCGGCCAGGCCCCCACAGGCCCCTTGGGCCCCTTGCTTGGTGCCCGCTTCACAGAGAGGTCGAGGGGGGCGTCTGGGGGCCGCACAGCCCGCTCCAGGGCCCGGTGGATGCTGAGCAGCTCCTGGCGAATCTTGCCCAGCTGCTCCCGCAGAGGCCGCGGGGCCACGCCCCCCACAGGCACCAGCTGCCCCAGGCGCTGCTCCACCCTGGCGTAGTCCCCAAGGGCCCGGGTCAGGTCCTCACCCACGTGCCCCGGGCCGCCTGGCACCAGGCCCAGGGGCTGCTGGTGCAGGGGCGCCGCAGGGCTCGGGGTCTCGGTGTTGCCTGGCTCCTTGTCCTCAGGCCCGAGCATCATGGAGGGGCCAGTCCGAAGGCTAGGGGGTAGAAGCCAGTCAAGAGGCCGCACCCGTGCTCCCCGTCCCTCTCCCCCTCCACCGGGGACCCCTTTGCAGCCTGGCTGAGGGCCTTGGGGTCCAGAACGGTAGAGTATGGCTCTCTGGCCTTGGTTTCCCCTCTGTGGACTGAAGAATGGGGCCCAGCCACCCAGGCCAGCTTGCCTCCCTCCCCTCCCCACCTCCGTGGCCAGGGGCCCACACACCTACCTGCTCTGGGCGCTGAACTTCACTGTGCTGGAGGGGCCCTTCAGGGGCTCCCACCTGCTTCCCAGGGGCAGCTTCCTCTTGGGGTCACTCTGGGCAGCCGGGTCCAGCTCCACCTCTTGCCCTGAGTCCCTGGGGGCTGCACGGGGCCAGGGCCTGCCCAGCCCAGGTACCGGGACCTTCAGCAGCCCTGGGGCCAGGCTCCCAGGGGGCCCCTTTGGGGCGGCTGGGGGCTTGGCAGGGGCAGACTCGCTGGCCGGCAGCCCCAGCGCATGCTCCAGCAGCAGGGGGTAGTACAAGCGGGGAACCAGAGCCGGGCGCTCAGGGGTCTGTGGGGAGGGGAAAGCAGAGGTGGGGGGCAACAGGGGGCTGGCAGAGGCCAGAAAGGGCATGTGGGCTGCGGCGGCCAGGGAGGGTCCCAGGTAGGAGAAGAGACCAGGGCCCAGAGGACAGTTGACACCTAGCAGGGACAGATGGAGGCTCTGGGCCTCAGGGAACTCACTGGCGGTGGGCGGGGGGTAGCAGGGGACGCCCCCGCTCTCAGGGCCAGCTGCAGCCGTGTCCACCACGGCTATGCCCCTTCGGCTCCCACCCGGCCCCGGCTTCCACGCCTCAGCCAGAAGCCCCCCAAGACCCACGTCCTTCTGGGCATCCCGAGCCCCAGGAGAGGCGGCCCCGGGAGACCCCTCAGCCCCCAGATTCGGGCCCCCGACGCGGCGTGGCAGGGAGAAGCCCTGGGGGGCCGGGTGGGGCGTGGGGGGCGTGTCGGGGAGCCGGGGTCCCCGGGGCTGGGGCTGGCGGCCCGGGTGTGCGGGGCCCGCGGGGCGGTCGGGGCTGGGCGCGCGGGGCCGGGGCGCGGCGGGGGCGCGGCCGCAGGCCCAGTCTGGGGAGTCGAGCAGCAGCGAGAGGGAGTCCTTGCAGAGGCTGTACTTCATGTGGTTGTACAGGTGCGACTTCTCCAGGCAGGTGAACGGGCACTGGAAGCACTTGTAGTTGTAGGGTTTTCCCCACGGCCGCGGGATGTAGTGCGGCTTCTTGGGCTTCCGCGCCCGCGCCCGCGCCCCGGCGCCCAGGCGGCAGGAGCCGGCCTCGCGGGACATGGCAGCCGCTAGCGGGCGGGCCGGGGCCCCATGGTCACCTGCGCACAGGGGGCCTTGGTCAGCGGCCGCCCCCTGACCGGCTCCCCACCGCCCTCCGCGCACAGCTCGGGGCGCCCCCTCCACCCCGCAGGCTGCCCTGCACCCCGCGCCCCTCCCCCACCTCCTCCTTCAGCCGCACGAGGGCGGCTGGGGCCCCCCTGGCGGATAAACACGAAAGACCCCAGTTCGGTGTGACTTGGGTGCGCAGCGAGTGCTTCTGCAGGAGGGGTATGTTGCAACGCACGCTGGGAATGGCTGCTTCTCCTAAACCCAGGGAAACGCGCATCCTGTGTCTTATCTGTGGCCCCTGCGCTGGTGCTCACCCCTGCCCGCGCCTGCCAGCCCCCAGCAGGCCCCCTTCTCGGCTGATTCCATCTGTGCCAACCGGCTGAGTGACTCTCGGCCAGGTGTGGCAAGGCCGGTTCCTGGGGACACCAGCCCTTACCAGTCTCCCTCCCCGACAGAGCCCTCCTCTGTGCAGGGAAGCCAAGATGGACACGGCCCGGCCCCGGGAGAGACCAGACCAGCTCCAAGCCTCACTAGCACGGTGTGCACATGCGTGTGTGTGCACACGTGTGTGTCCCTGCTCCGGCAGGCTGCTGGGTGGGCACTGGAGGTCTCTGAGGGGGTCAGCCTCCTGTGGGGCCGGGCGGGGGGGCGGCGGCGTCCAGGCTCGGCCCCACGGCACAGCCACCTGCTCAGCCGTCTGGGTGGCTTCAGGCAGGTCAGCGGCCCAGCCTGCAGCGGCCAAGCTCAGCCAAGACCCTCCTCTCCCCGCACCCCACACACTCGCTCAGAAGCCGCTCCACACTCCATCTGGGCCGCCACCTGGGCCATCCACCGCCCCGGTGTGCGCCTGCGTGCAGCACACGGTGAGTGTGTGCACACCGGCTTCGGGTGTGTGCACACGAGCATTATAAGGCTCCAGATGAACCCTTACCCGGCGCCTGGAGGGGCAGCCTCTGCATGGCTGGGCCGACTCGGTAGAGAGTTGCCAAAACGCACAGGGCCCAGGCACTCGTGCATGCACACACACACACACACACACATACCCTGCTCAGAGTGGACATGGCGGCAGTGCCCATGAGAGGACTCACAGCTCAGCCGGGGCGGCCAGTAGGCACCGGACACATGCAATGGAATGTGCACACACACGTGCACACACACGTGGGCACATACATGGTAACAAACACGCTTGCAGATAGATGTGCATACGCACACACTCGCCCTGTTCCCCAGGACCCAGGACTGGCCAGGGGGTCGAGCAGGGCAGGGCTAGGGTGCAGCGCAGCCATGGGGCACAGGCCGTCCTCCTGCTGGCCTTCAGGCTCTGCACACAGCGGGCAGTCACGTCTGCTGCCCCACAACACCGGGTGCCCCTCCCCGGGGGTGGAGAGGGCTGCCCATCTGAAGGGGCCCTGCAAAGGGGGATCAGCATGGCAACCACTAGGGCACGGGGGGGGGGTGGTGGAGAAAGCAGACAGACAAGAACTGACTGCTTTGTGGGTGTCCATGTCTTGAAGGGGACGGGGCTTGGAGAAGGGCGTGGGGGTTGGGAGCAGGGGGCTGGGCTTGGGAAAGGGCCTGGGGCTCCCCAAGGGGCAGCAGACCCTCTTGGACTTGGTGGTGGGAGCAGAGGTGGGCCCCATCCCTGTCTCCCCAACCCTCCCCAAGATACAGATGACAAATGGGCATGTGTGCTTGGGAGACAGAGACGGCTGCACTGGGGCCATCGATCACCCAGCCCTGGGAGCCACACAGCTGTGCCGCCTGGTGCCACCACCCAGCCCACCTCCCAGTCAGGCCCCTGGACTCAGGAGGTGGCGGGCTCCTCCCGTGCTCCCTCTTTATATCAGTCACCTGGGTGTGCATGGTGGGGGCGCGGGGCTTGTTCAGGCGACATCTCAGCAGCTACTGACCCCATGGGACCCAGAGGATGCCTGGCACCCATCCAGTATACTTGTGTACAGGCAGAAAACACCCCCAGACACCAGAAAGCACCCACCCACACACAAAAGCACGTTCATTTGCACACGTGTCCCTACGCGTGACTGGGTGCAGGGTCCTCGGGCAGCCGGCTGGCCCAGACACCTGAGCCCACTAGCCCTTCCCTGCCCTGGAGAGAACTGGAGTCCAGGCAGGAGAAGGAGGCCCTACCCCAGGGGGGAGAGAGGGCGCCCTGTGCCTGCAGCCACCATCGGCCAGCAGGGGTATTGGGGCTCACCCATCCCCCGGGGCCCCAGAGACTTGGCCAGAGCCCCACAAGCCTCGGTAGAGAGGGGGTGACCAGGCTCCTCCTTGGCTAAGGTCGAGACCCCAACTCCCTCCCCCTCCCCAGCACACCGCACCCCTGGACGGAGGGTGCCCTCCTACAGGAACAGGGCTGCGCCCGGGGGTCCCCTGAGCAGAAGTGGGGGGGACATGGGGGTTGGGGCTGCACCGCCCGCTCCTGGACACTCCCGGAGACCCGCCGCCCGCGCGCCCTTCCAGCCCAACCCGGCCCCCGCGCGGCCCCCGAACTTCGCAGGACGCGCCGCCGCCCGCGCCCGCCCTACCTGCGCGCCGGCCGATCGGAGCCCGCGGCGCCCGGCGGAGTCTGCGCGCGGCGCCCAGGACGCGGCGGGAAGTTCCCGCCCCAGCCCCGCCGGGTGCCAGCCGCGAGCCCGCCGCCCGCGGGACCGGCTCCGGCCCTCGGGGCAGCGACACGGACTCCGCAGGGAAACTGAGGCCCGGCGCCGGGAGCGGCCCCCGCGCGGTCCGCGGTGCCTCACTCGGCAGCGAGTCCCCGGAGCGCCCGCCGACCGCGCGTCCCCCCGACGCCGCCTCGCGCCCACCGAAGTTGGCGGCCGGATGCCGCGCGTGCGCCAGGGCGCGCCGGGGCTCGGGGGCGCCGCGACCTCCGACCCGGGCTCACGGGCGGGGACTCGCGAGCGCGGGGAGCGGCCTCCCAGGTGCCCCCCGCCCACAGCCGCCCCTCACCCGCACTCACCTCGCGCGCCCGGCCCCGCTTGCTCAGCCCTCTCCGCGGCGCCGGCGAGTCCCGGGTGCAGCGGTGGCCGGCGACACCCGTGGCACCGCCCGAGCGGGCAGGGAGGACGGGGAGCTCTGTGGACGAGCGGGGAGTGGAGGCGCAGGTGTGCGGCCGAATGAGGGGCGCCGGCACCGTCCCCGCCCCCCGTCGCCTGCAGGCTGCTGCCGGGGTGCGCCGAGGCGGCCAGGTCTCCCGGGGTCCCCGCAGCGGTGTGACGGGGTGTCAGCGGCCCAGGGCGCAGGGAGAGGCGCCGTCAGCACTCATCCGTCAGGGCAGGGCTCTGGCCCCTGACAGCCGCCCTCCCGGGCTAAAGCCTGGGGGCTGAGCCCTGGGACAGGGGAGCTGTGGGGCACAGAGCCAGCCTGGGGAGGGCTGCAGCCCAGCTTCGGATGGGGCAGGAGCGCAGCCTGGCCGGAGACTGAGCCCAGGAGGGCTGGAGGGGCCGGGCAGCGGAGCCCAGGGCACCCACGCTGGAGCCAGTCTCCTTCCCCCGCCAGCACTCCCCAGCCAAGCTCCAATCCAAACAGAAGGCTGAAGGATCTACACTCCCTAAGCCCCTGCCCTGCCCACTGATGGCTCCAGGCTCAGGAAAGGATGGTCACCGTGGACTCACGCTCCCCTTTCTGGAAACACTACCTCACCATGCTGACAGGGGCCCACCTCTCTGCCTGCCCGTCCTGCAAGGGGCCTGCGTTGCCTCTGGGAGGACCTGTGGTGGAGGAGGGGCAGGGGGTGGGGCAGGGACAGACTGGGGTATCCTTGACCCCCCAGAGCACCCCCTGCTGCTCCTGTCCTCGCGGCCAGACCTGTTTCCAGCCCACCTCCCCGAGTATGCCAATTCCATGTTGCTCCTCAAGCTGCCGAAATCTAATGGTCCGGGATCCCACTTCTCTGCTAGATCCCGGTAGAAATTCATCTGCCCGGCAAGTCCTGTTCCAGACGTGAACACAGACACGCCAGGGGCAGGGCCAGACTCGATCTCTCTGGGGGAGTCTTGCCTTTGTTTGGGGGGAGGGTCCCTTCACCCAGAGATGGCTAAGGAAGGCCCGTGAGGGTCTCCTTCACCCTCCCTGCGGGCAGAGGTCCAGGCTGCAGGGTACTCTCCACTCAGTTTGGGGGGAAGGGGTACCATGGGGACAGAGAAGTGTCCTCTAGGAGCCTCTGAGTATGACATCTCAAGTGGGGCGCCCTGGATCCAGAGTCCAACACCCCCAGGTCCCATGAACCTGACCTCCGTTTCCTCATCTGTGCAGGAGGGTGACAGGCCGTGGCTCAGTTGTCGGCACGGGTCCCCTGGGGCTCTGGTCATCTGTGACAGGCATCACGAGCAGGACCCTGTGGTTCTGGGGGTCCCTAGGGCAAAGAGGCTGGTTGGAGGGTGAGTGTCTCCTTCCTGGCCCAGGGCCACCTTCCGTGATGCCACCTGAGGGGACTCGCTTCTTCTGCTCGTCAAGTCCGAAGGGTAGGGCTGGGGGCTGGGTGGCACAGCACGCCAGCCTTCTCCTCTCCGCCCGCCTGGCCTGGCCCAGCTGACCAGCTGACCGTGCAGGCAGCCCTAGGCCGGGAGACAGCTTGAGTGGCCGTCACGCCAGCAGCCCCGTGGAGAGTAGAGGCCAGGAGGCCTGTTCCTTCTGCACACGGGCCCCTGGATGTGCTCAGTCGGGCTCGGGTCCCTCGTCACAGGCCAGGACCGGAGGGGGCAAGGGCACAGGCCACCCAGAGACGGCATGGGATGCAGGCTCCCAGGCTTTGGCCACTGGGCCCCAGGGACATTTCCTTGCTCCCCTACCCCCTCCGGCTGAGTCCTCTTAGTCCGGGAGGGGCCGCAGCCGCCAGCCCCGGGTACGGGCACGGGCTCGCTGGAGGCTGTGGCCATCACTTAGGGAAGGGAGGTGATGGGCCAGAGAGCCCCCGGTGCAGGGACCCTGCCTTTCCACGTGCAGAGAGGACAGCCGGTCCGCGTGAGCCCAGAGAGGAGGGAGGAAGCTGGGACTCCAGGCGACGGGACACGGAAGAAGGGCCTCAGCACCGGCCGAGGAGGCCACCTCTGTGCATGGACTTTTGAGTGTGAGGAAGAGGAGAGGTGGTGGCATCCCCAGGGGGCTCAGCACCTGGGAGCATGACCTATATGCGTCTCTGGGCTTCCAGGAGGGTCTGTGTGGGGGTGGGCCCCGGAGCCCAACTGGGTGGCGGCAGCCCAAGGGCCTTTGCATGGGAGTGTGAGTCTGGCCAGCCCCCAGGGGCACAGGTGTCTGTCCCCACCCCCTGCAGCTGGGCAAGGCTGGGACGCTGATGCCAGCCTCTTGCCCCCTGTGCCCTCTGCCCAAGGCCCATCTACTCCCTCATCACTAGGGCATCTTTCCACTCAGGAGCAGGGGTGGGGGTGGGTCATGACCCCCCGTGGGGACCCACTCCACACATTGGGAGGAGCTTGGGTCTGGACCCCTGAAGCAGGACAGGGCCGCCCACGGCTCTGGGGCTTGGTCACCCATGTGGCTCCGAGCCTTGGTCTCCAGGTGCTTCAGGCACCGGCGGGGTTTAGGGCAGCAGCGTCTCCTCAGCGGCTCCCGGTGCAAGGTGCGGTGGAGATCCCCCGCCCCGGCCATTTACCACCTCTGCCTGGTTTGCCCACGGCAGTCCGCCTGTCACCTCCATTCAGGCTGCTGTGTCCATGTGGAGGGGCGGCAGGGAAGGCGGGGGGCCGGGAGCAGGCCCACAGAGGCCCTGTCTCACCTCCTCAGTGTCCACGGTAGCCCTCTCCAGGACAGGCACAGCGGCTGGGGACCCTTCCCCGGGCAGTGCCAGTGCGGGGCAGATGCCTAGAGGGGCTGGAGCCCTCAGGCAGGGTCTAGGAGCCCCTGGGAGAGGTGAGCGCCACGCGGGGCCCCCTACGCCCAGAACACGAGTCAGCCTGGGCACTTCTTCTTTCTTGCCTCTTTGACAGGGCATCTGGGAGTCCTGGCTCAAAGGGCTGGGCCCAGGGCTTGGGCCAAAGGAGGCAGGGTCCCACCCGAGGGACCCGGAGGCCAGCCTGAGGCTGCTGACCTGCCAGCCCCATGCGGGTCATGGGAGATTCCTGGCCGGCTTGTGCGGGAAGCTGTGGCGGCAGGGACGGGCAAGGACAGGCACAGGTCTGTGGGCTAGGGAGGGCCGGGCACATGCAGAGCCTGGAGAATTCTCAGGGAATCTGTGCGGGGGCCACCCAAGCAGGCCCAGGGACCTGGGGTGGAGCAGGCCCACCCCAAGGGAGGAGAGCCCGCTGGGAAGCTGCCGGCACGGGGCGGGGGACCCCAGGAGAAGCCCTCCGGCGGCAGCTCCCCTGGACCTGCGATGGTGACTCTCGGTCTGCCCATGCGCGCTTTGCCATGCCCTCCCCCACCGGCTGCAGGCTCTGTCCTCTGGAGGCCTCCACGGCCCCTCCCACGGCTCCGTCCAGACAGGACATGCCGGGCCCTTGGCCACTCTGGGGTGAGGTGTGTGGGGAGACTCTCTGTGTGCCTCAGGCTGCTCCCTGGAGGGACCGGAGAGAGCTGGGTGCAGCGGGAGCGAGCTCCCTGTCATGGGAGGCATGCGAGCTCTGGCAGCGGAGTGGCCAGACGGGTGGGATGCGGGGCTGAGGCCGCCCGAACCCCCACCCGCTCGCAAGCCAGTGTGGACTGAGCAGCGCCTGGGGCCGACAGCAGCCATATGTTGGGAGAGGAGCTGTGTGCCGCCTGCTTGGCCCCGGGGGCCCGGCCTTGCTGGGCCTGTCACAGACGATTTTCCCTGCCTGAGTGGCAGGCCAGCCAGCGGGCGGGGCAGGGGGGCCACCCAGCCGCCGTGCCAGCTCCAGGTCCCCCCACGGCTCTCTTGACACCGGGCCTGAGACTCTGGGGTGGACCCAAGCGCCAGGCCTTGAGCTCTGGCCCCCCGCTATTTGGCTGAGCGCTTGGCCCCGGCACGGTCAGCCCCCGGCCAGGTCAGGGTCGGGGCCCCGAGAGGAGCCCTGGCTGGCGGTTAGGCGAGGAACGGCCCTGCCGCTCGGTGGTGGGCGGACGGCCAGGGGTGCACGCGGGCTGTGTGGGTGCCCGGGGCAGGCGGGAGAGTGCCGGGAGCCTCGGCCCTGTCAGCCCGGCGCCCACAGCCGGGAGGAGGCCGCGGCTAATTTGTACACTAAGTGCTTCTGACAGGGACGCCTCACAAGTGAGAAGACAGCACCGCCCGCCTGGAGAAGGCCGCCGAGGCCGAGTGGGCAGTGAGGCGCCCGAACGAGAGGCCAGGCCAGCGGCCGAGACGGGGAGGGCCCAGGCCCAGGAGCCCGTGGCCAGAAGGTGGGAGACCGAGGCTGAGGTAGCGAGCTGGCGCCCCACAGCAGGGCGGGGGACACCCCCCGGCCTTGGGCCTGCTCCCCATTTTGATAGCACTGGGATCCGGATGCCTCCAGTCACGGCCAAGGGCTTGGCGGGTGAGTCTGTGCCCCGGCCAGCCTGGCTGGTCCCCCGTCCTCTCTCCACCCCACCAGCCGCCTCCCCAGAGGCCCAGGTCCTGACCCAGGCAGGCCAAGCCCCACCTCACCCCTTGCCAGGACCCTCCATGAGCTCCCAAGTCACAACGAAGGCTCTGTACTATGGGGGTCCCCCAACTCCTCCTCGGACAGTGTGTCCTTTGGGGCTGGGGACACCTGCCCCCCCGTTCCATCCCCATCTCCCTGCTAGAGCCTCCTCTCCTGCAGGCTAGGGTTCAAGGGGAGGGGGTGGGCACACAGCCCCCTGACCCCAGTGGAGACCCCTGCCTGGCCTGGCACCACAAGGACCCTGGGAACCCACTGTTTTCACATCTTGCCTCCAGAGGCTTCTGGGTAGGGACGCGGGTCCAGGCTGCTGCGACGCCCCGGGGTGACAGGGCCGGCTCTTTGCCCACTCCAGGTGGACACGCCCCTGCCCCACGGGACGAGGCCCAGTGCGGCCGGCGCAGCCGCGATGGAGCAGGGCGCCCGTGAGATGTGTTGTGGCAGCTGCGCCGCTGCCCCAGGCCCGCCCGGAGCGAACACTGCTGGTGGCTTTAATTGCTTTCACATTCGATAGGCTGGCCGGTGACAGGCCTCTTACACCCGCCCGAGCACCGGCACCCCCTCTACTCTGCGGCCTCTGTGGGGTGGGGGGAGGAGGGCTGTGCAAACCGCAGCCCAGGGAGTGCTCAGTAGGCCTGCCACCCGGGGGACAGGGACAGCGCCCCCCAGAGCGGGCAGGAGAGGGCCGAGTAGGAGCAGGACAGCCACCGGGTCCCTTCTCTCCTGTGCACCCCCTTGCTCCATCTGTTCCTGCCTATAGAGCTGAGAGATTCAGACAGCCCCCCGCCCCCGTCTCCCTGAAAGCAGATGTCACACAGGGAGTAGCCAGGCACGGGTGCTGTTCTGTCTGCGTGGGGACCGGCCTGCTGACCCTAGCACAGTCTGGCCCAAGCCTCTGCCCCGCCCAGACACCCAGGCCTTCAGGGGCCCACGTGAGGCACAAGCAGGGCGCCCCAAAGGCTGCCTGTGAGCACCTCGGGTGCTGGTGAGCCTCGCCAGCCAAGCTGCTCCCCGCTCCCCCCAGGGCAGGCTTGGGTGCCCCTCAGGACAGCCCCTGCTTCTGCAGGGGAGGTGGGAATCCAAGGACCCTCGGAGGAGCAGCAGACAGATTGGGAGGCATCATTACAAAACAAAACGTTTTTATTTGGTCCGCTGGAGCCTGAGTCTGGAAACGCCCAAAGAGAACCATCCTGCGGGGATGGGGACTGACAAGTGATAAAATAGCCTCTGGGTCAGGAGAGCTGGCCGTATGTACAGGGTTAAAAATATTCACAGCTCCGAGTAACAGGAGGGGTATTAAGGAGGCCCAAAGGGGAGTGGTGAGCGTCCCGATGCTTCTCCAGGTGTGAAAGGCCCCCAAGCGCTCCAAGGCTGCCCACTGCCCGGGCACAGCAGGACACTGAGGCCAGGCGGGCCCCCAGGATGTTGACCTCCGGTGTCCGAGGGCAGATGCAGGCCTCTGGCCTGACGGCAGCCTCCCAGGAGGACGCCCGAGCTGCCACCACTCCCTGCTACCTCTGCCCGACGGTGAGGCCCAGGACTGCTGCGGGACCCTGGTCCTCCCGGCAGAGGTTGGGTGGCGTGAGGATGAACCATCTCGCCGACAGCGGGCCGGGGCTGGGCTGGACCCTGCCCGGCAGCCCCTGGCCTCCAGCCCCCGGGGCATGGCTTCTTCGCTCCTGGCAGGCGGTCCAGGAATTGCATAGTGTCATCAGAGGGGCGGCTGGGACCTTCCCCATCCTGGCCCTGAGCCCGTGGCCGCCAGCCACCTGCCTCCCGGGACACGCTGCTGGGACTCTGGGGACCCTTGCTTGCCTTGCAGAGGCCACGGGGGCAGGGAAATGTGCTCTGGGGACAAGGTGGGGACAGAAAGCTCCTGTTGTCATGTCCCACAAGGGGGTGGTCCCTGCTCACTCTGGGGTTCCAGCCTCCATCCCAGAGGAGATGGCTGCTGGTCACCCTGGGGGTCCAGCTTGACCCCTGCAAGGGAGTGACCCCTGCTCCCACTCTGGGGTCCTGGTCTCTGACCTGCCCAGATTCGGTTCTAGGAGCAAGGCTCCAAGCAGCCTCCTCCAGGTAGGAGGCCCCTGGCCCCTAGGGAAAGAGAAGCCTCACCATGGCCCCAGCCATCTGAACCCAGCCTGTAGGCGGTTGGTCCCAGGGGCGGGCGCACAGGCCCTGGCCGCTCCAGGCGGGTTCGAGGTATTCTGCTCTGCGGCTGGGAGGCCCTGGGCAGGAGGGAGGGGTGGGGAGGAAGGCCTAGGGGAAGCTACTACAGCTAGTGGCTCCCTGGGCAGGGTCCTGAGATTCTGATTCAAGCGTCCTCTGTTGGGGTCTCCCTCATAAAGTGCGCGTGGGGGGGGGCTGGGAAGGTAGGGTGGTCACAGAGGCCGGGGGCCATGCAGGCCAGCGACTTCGGGCGTGAGAGGGGGGCTGTGGGTGCCCCTGGAGGTTGTCCAGTCACTGAGGAAGGCCTGCGCAGCCTTGCGGTGCGCCAGGCGGTGGGTGATGGAGAAGCCCGCGTTGCCCTCCAGCTGGGACAGGATCACCAGGACCTGCCTGGGGGAGGGGGCCGGTGAGGGCCAGCAGAAGCCAGGTGAGGGGGCGGGGCAGGGGCCGGGCGGGGCGGGGCCCACCTGTGCAGCGGGGGCACGCTGTCCTGCGTGCGCAGGCTGCCACGCGTGGACACCACGTTGAAGCTGTCGGAGCAGTCACACTGCACGTGCAGGTAGGACTTGGGGTGCCGGTTCTCCACCACCACGATGAGGCCCGCCCAGCCGTGCGTCAGGTAGTAGCAGGTCATGCCCTCGCGTCCCTGGCCACAGACCGTGCAGGAGTGGGCTGGGGCGGCGGCTCCTTCCCCGTCCCCCCCCCCCGGGACCCTGCCGGCCGCCCACCTCGTGCCGCTCGCCCCGGCTCTCGGTGAGCAGGATGATAGCGTCGGCCAGCGTGGTCGGCTGGGCCTCCACGGGCTCCACCATGACCAGCCTGGAGCTGTACACGGCCAGCACGTGGCCGGGCGGCTGCGGGCCGCAGCGCGGGGCGCCCGCCGAGGGGCTGGAGGCTGCGGGGAGGGGCGGGCGAGTGAGCGCGGCGCAGGGCGCGCGTGCGGCGGGGCGCGGGGCGCGGGGGGCCGTTACCCTGCGTGCTGGCCGGGGGGCCCGGCGCGGCGGGGCTCCAGTGGTTGAAGGCGCAGCACACCACGGCGTACTCGCCGGGCTCCAGCATCACGTCGCAGTTGACGAACTTCTTGACGGCGCGCTTGCTGTGCGCGAGCAGGCGGCCCAGGCTCAGGCGGCCCCCGCTGCCGAACGACGCGCGGAACACCAGCACGCACAGGTCCAGGAGGTGGCTGTCCACCGAGTCCGCGCGCCTGTGGCCGGGACGGCCGCGGTCAGCGCAGGGGCTGGGTGGCTCGGCCGGGCGCGCCCCTCCCGCCCCGCCCCGCGCCCGCCCCCAGCCCGCCCCCAGCGCAGCCCGGGCCGGGCCCCGCCCACCTGCTGCCCTCCTGGAAGAGGGCGAACTCCAGGGACGCGCGCTCCAGCACCGTGAGAGCGGTTACCCCCACCGGCCCACTGGCAGAGCTGGGGAAGCAGCCCTGCACACGCGCCTCCTGCCAGTCCGAGTGCACCTTGCAGATGTCCACGGAGTCGAAGTACCTAGACGGCGAGAGGGCAGCCCCACTGGGCAGCTCTCATCCCAGCTCAGGCACAGGCACTTCCTGTCCCCGCTCCACTCCCTGCCCCAGGGCACCCTTGGCATCTCCTGGGACCAGTGTCTGGGAAGCCCTGGTGCTGGCTCTTGCCCGTGGATGCCACCAGGGGGCACCGGGCCCCCATCCTGATGGGGAGGGCCGGTGAGGACGGTGAGCCCTGGGGGTCCGAGCCTTCCACTCCCCCCTACCCCACTGACCCTGTGCTGAGCTGGATTCAGGGAGGTACAGGTGGGCTCCCCAGGGCAGGGCACCACACGCTGGGACAAAGGGAGCAGCCAAGGGGAAGGTGGCAGGAGCATGGGGATGGCCACGGGGCAGACACCGCACACCCGGCTGCCAGCAGTGTCCAGCTACCTGATGAAGTCGCTGTACTCCATCCAGAAGACGCCCTCGCTGCTGCCGTGCGGCATGAGCTCGCTGCGCAGGTGCCCCGGCCAGTGCGGCCACTCATCTGACCAGCTGCCATTCCAGGAGAAGCGGCCCCACGGGTTCCGGAGGCGCAGGAGCCTGCGGACCACAGGGCTCAGGGCCACGACCATGCCTGCCACGGTTACCACCACACACCCACCTGGCCCCTACCTGGAGCCCTGGACATCGCGGACATCCAGGATGGAATAGGCGTGGCGGGGACGCAGGCCCAGGCTCTCGTAGGCAGCATCGTCTACCTTCATGTTGCCCCCCCCACAGGAGGCACCCATGAGGAACCTGTGTGGGCAGAGCAGCCTCACTGAGTGGGGGCCCCTCAGCAGCCAGCGGCCTCTGCTGGCCCTGCCCCCCCAGCGGGGAGGTGGTGCACCGGCGTGGGGGGTGGGGAGTAGGGGGAGTGGAAGGTAGGGGGCCCTTCCCTGTCTGTGGGGGCCCCTGTGAGACGCGTGGAACCCAGGAAGTGCTGGCCCAGCCCCTTCCACTGTGGTTCCGAAGCTCAGAGGCCTTGGGATGGGGGTCAGGCAGGCCTGGTCCCTTGGAAGCCTCAAGGTTGGCTGGTCCTGCTGGTGCAGGGCTGCAGCCCTCCGAGGGGAGCGATGGCGCCCAGTACCAGCCAAAAGCACAAGGTCTTGGCACCAAGGAGCTGTCTCTCCCAGGCTTAAGGTTCTGGGCCCTCCCCACAGACACACTGGCCAGTGTGTGGCAGGTCTCAGAGGGCAGACCCCACTCCCGCCAGGTGCCTCTGTGGGGCTCTCTCCATGCAGTTCCAAGCAGGCGCTGGCGGTCATTGCAGGCCCAGCTCAGGCACAGGCTAACGAGCAGCGTCCTGTCTGTCCCCCGCGCCACCTGGGCAGGCTGGGCCCCCGGCCCGGCAGCGAGGGGTGCTGGTGACACCGGAGACGCAGGCTGTGAGTCAGAGGCCGCTCGCCCTGCTCGTCCCACCGCTCCAGGCCCCGGCCCGGCTGTCCCCTCGCCTCGCCTCTCCTCCCAACGCTGCTGACCGCCACAGCGCCCGCCCCTCTTACCCAGCCTCCTTAGAACTCAGCATTTTGGCCCAGATGAGGTCAGTGTCAACGGGCTCCTCGCGGGGGTTAGTGGAGCTGACCTGCAGCGCCAGGCTCTCACAGGGGGCACCGGTGAGTGTGGCCAGGCCTTCGATGGCGCGCCCTGCCTGGAGGGCAAAGTAGGAGCCGTGCAGCTTGGCCAGCGCCTTCTCGATGAGGGCCACCCACAGCTGCTTCCGCTGAGCCTACGGGAGGGGCTGGAGTCGGAGGCCTGACGCTTGTCGCCCCACGATGTCCCTCCCCTGCCCGCCTGCCCTGCCACCTGGGAGAAGAGAAGGAAGCCGGCCTCGTCACAGGGCAGCATGTCGTCCACCAGCACCGTTGTCCACGTGCCGTCCTTGCACAGCCGCACCTGGTAGGCGCCCTCGGCGCACAGGCTACGTGTGACCATCACCCGCTCTACCAGGTCGGGACGCTCGGCCAGCACGGCCAGCGCACTCAGGAACCTGCACAGAGCCGGGGTGGTGAGCACTGGGGGCCTGCGCGCCGCCCAGCCCCTCCGCAGGCGCCCGGCTCACCAGCAGTTCCCCAGCAGCCCCTGCAGGATGTCCGAGGGCCGGAGGGTGTGGAACACAGACCATGAGGTGCTCTGGTCCCTGGACACGGAGCAGTTGATCTCGTGGGGACGCAGCCACTGCCGCACGCGCTGCTGGACACTGTCGCCCGCAGGGAAGCCCACGGATGCGGGCCCAGGGGGGAAGCTGTCGTCCACGAAGTTCACGCTGTTCTGCAGGGGCCGTGACCTCACATTCAGGCTCCACCCGGCTGTGCCAGACCCACTATCCCGGAGACGGGCCCAAAAAATGCTCCAGAAGGAAGAGGGTGGAGGTGTGCAGCCAGCCCGAGGGCTGTGGAGGGCTCGGCGGGGGCTTGTGTGGGCCACGCCACCCCGGGTGGGCCTAGGGAACCGCAACCCCTGGGACACTGCACAGCCCCAGCCTGGAGGCCACAGGGGCGGTGTGCATGGGCCGCCAGGAACCTGGGTGGCTCCCCCAGCTGTGGAGGCCCCTCCCACCGACTCCATGGGCGGCGCTGCCCTGGACTCTGGCCTCCCCAACCCGCAGGGCCAGAAGTGTGAGGGCGTGTCGCAGCCCCATTTCAGCAGGGTCTCCGTGGCCGGGGGAGGCCCTGGGCCTGCCTGCTGGGACAAGCCTGCACCCACATCCTTCCCTCCTGTGGCCGTACCATCTGTGGGACATCGCCTGAGAAGGGCCAGGAGCGCAGACCATGGGGTCGTGGACCCTCGTGGGTACAGAGAAGGAAGGGGAAGACACGGGGGACAGGGAGCAGGCCGCTGCTCCAAGCCTGGGGACACAGGTGCTGCTCCTCTGGGGCAGGTTCCTCCCTCTCCCCGGCCACAGAAGGGACACCAGGGAAGGATGGAAGGCGTGAATGCCCTGACCGGGGGACCGGGGAGGGGCCCAGAGAGGAGCCCACGGGAAGGGGAGAGCTGGGCTGGGGGCGCTCACCTCCCGGCAGAAGGCCACGATGTTTTCCCAGAGGGCCTTGGCCTCCCCCTCGTCTGTCTGCCGCCGCGTCTCCACGTGCACGCTCTCCCTGCGCCTCAGGGGCGCGACGCCCCGGCGCTGGGCCACCAGCAGCTGTGGCGTGTGACAGGCGGCACAGTGCTTGGCCCGCGGTGTGTTGAGCAGAGTGCAGGCAGGGCAGGCCCACTGGCTCGGGCGCTCCGTGGACAGCGTGGGGAGGGGGCCGCCAGGCCTGTGGGCGGAGCAGGGCCCAGACCTGTCGGCGCTGCAGTCTGGGCAGCGGCTGAGGGGCTCGCTGTGCTCCTGGAAGCCATGCAGCTTAGAGCAGCCGCACGCTGTGCACCTGGGGGCTGCGGTGGGGTTCTTGAGCGTGCACTTGGCGCACGACCAGGTGGTGAAGTCAGGGCTGGAGGGGCTGGCCGGCTTGTAGCGCACCGTGTCCCCAGCCAGGTCGATGATGTCGCTGCTGGGTGTGGCACCACAGGCCTCGCAGCGGGCCGGGCTCGAATGCCTGGGCGCAGAGCAGGAGCCGCACCGGGGCCGTGCCGGGTTGCCTTCGGCGGCCTCCTCCTCCAGCATGCCCAGCCGCTTGCTGGACAGCAGCTCTGCCAGGCGGGAGGCTCCAGCCACAGTCCGCCCCGGGCCCTGGGGAAGCCCCTTGGAGCTGGCAGAGGAAGAAGGCTGGGGAGCCTCAGGCACCAGTGGCTGCAGCTGGGGGGGGACCTCACGGCGGCTACGAGGCACTGGGTTGTTCTGCAGGGTGGGCGAGAAGGGGCTGAAGGAGGGTGCCCGTGGGGGCTCTTGGTCGGTGGCAGAGGGAGGGTCAGCTTCGGCACCTTCCCCGGGCTGGGCTGGGGCAGCTATAACCTGGAAGCCAGCGGGGGCCACGACCTCGGGGACCACCAGGGCCTCAGGAGGGATCCTGGGCAGCGAGAGTTTCCGGGGGCCCCCGCAGGCAGAGCAGGAGCTGGCCATAGGCGTGTTGTGCAGGGTGCAGCGCTGGCAGGCCCAGCCGCTCCCAGGCTCGGCTGCCCCCTCCTGCTCCTCCTTCTCCTCCTCCTCCTCCTCTTCAGGCTGCCCCTGAGCCGGCTCTATAGACACCAGCCCCGCTGTCCTCCCGGGACCGGCTTCCTCCATGCAGCTGCCCCTGGGCTCAGACAGGACCCCGTTGATGACAGGCAGCAGGGAGGCGCGAGGCACAGGCTCTGGGGCAAAGCCACACACCTCACAAGTCTCCTTGCCCAGGAAGTTCCGGAATGTGCAGCGGGCACAGGGCCATTTCTGCTCCTCCACGCTGAGCCTGAGGATGTGGTCGAGGTCAGGCTTGTGCCGCGGGGCCTCGCAAATGGAGCACTGGCGCTGGCCAGCTGGGTTCAGGAAGGTGCAGCGCGCACACGACCACTCCCCAACCGTGGCCATGGACCCAGGCGAGTGTGTGTGGCTGCAAGGGAAGGTCCCAGTCAGTGGAGGCCCAGGAAGGGGCCCAAGTCTCCACCTGGGACGAGGGGCCCCAGGATCTTTACCATTCAGGGCTGTGGTGGAGGTCACGCCCAAGAAGGCAGGCTCAGAGGGGTCTGAGAACATGAGGTGTTGGGGGGCCCCCAGAGGACCTCACAGGTCTGTCCTCAGACCTCTCCTGGAAGCAGAGGGATGGGGTAGAACCACACAGTCCTAGTGGCCATGGGGCCCTGCTGGGGAGGCGGTCTTTGATCAGTGCCAGCAAAGCGTCCACGTGAATGTCCTCGACAGATAAAGGGCACCCTCAAAAACCCACAGCAAACGTCACAGCCGGCGAGGACACTCTGCGTGCTTCCCTCCCAAGACCTGGAGCTCAGCGCTGCTGGTCAGCGCTGCACCAGAGACCCAGCTAGAGCAACTCGGCGGGAAAAAGAGATGAAAAGCATCCAACTGGAAAGGAAGAAGTAAAACTACCTCTGTTTGCACATGGCGTGATCCTACACACAGAAGTCCCGAAATCCACCAAAACAACCTACTAGAGCTAATATGTGAATCCAGGGACACTGTACGGCATGAGCCTGACACAACCACCAGTGGGCTTTCCAGCCAAACAGCCCGGAGAAGGGAAGTTAGAAGAACAGTATCATTTCATCTAAAATAACCGACGGATACGTTTTAAAAAGGAGAAAACTTGGGGCGCCTGGGTGGTCAGTGGGTTAAAGCCTCTGCCCTCGGATGGAGCCCCGCGTCGGGCTCTCTGCTCAGCAGGGAGCCTGCTTCCCCCTCCCCCCTCTGCCTGCCTCTCTGTCCAATAAATAAATAAAATCTTTAAAGAAAAATAAAAAGGGGAAAACTTGCACTCTGAACGCTACAAAACATGACTCAAAGAAATCACAGAAGACCTCAATGACCAGACACCCAATGTGCACAGAATGAAGACGTAACACAGCCGAGACGACAGTCCAGCCAAGTGGCCCCCAAGTTCACAGGTGCAATGCAGTCCCCTCAAAATCCAATGGCCGGCCCCCCCAGGAATGGAAAAAGCTGATTTTGAAATTCATATCAAATTGCAAGGACCCTCGGGACGCCTGGGTGGCTCAGTTGGTTAAGCCGCTGCCTTCGGCTCAGGTCATGATCCCAGCGTCCTGGGATCGAGTCCCACATCGGGCTCCTTGCTCGGCAGGGAGCCTGCTTCTCCCTCTCCCCCTGCCTCTCTGTCTGCCTGTGCTCGCTCTCTCTCTCTAACAAATAAATAAATAAAAATTAAAAAAAAAAAATTGCAAGGACCCTCCCCGCCCCCCGCCAAGTAGCCAAACTAGTCTCAAAAGAGGAAAAATGGAGACAGGGGTCCTGGCACAAGGACAGACTGTAAGTCTGCATATGGTCTGTGCGGCCAGGACAGAACTGGAGAGCTCAGAAACACACTCTCACATATGGTCAAGTCTTTTTTTTTTTTAATTTATTTGATGGGCAGAGATCACAAGCAGGCAGAGAGGCAGGCAGAGAGAGGAGGAAGCAGGCTCCCTGCCGAGCAGAGAGCCAGACTCGGGGCTCAATCCCAGGACCCCGGGATCACGACCCAAGCCGAAGGCAGAGGCCCCAACCCACTGAGCCACCCAGGCGCCCCTGGTCAAGTCATTTTATTTGTTACTTTTTAAAGTAGGTTCCATGCCCAACAAGGGGCTTGAACTCACAACCCCCAGATTAAGATCCTTGCACTCTACTGACGGAGGCAGCCAGGCACCTGTGGTCCAGTCATTTGAGGCAGTGGTGCCAAGACCACTCCATGGGGAAAGGGCAGTCTTCTCCACAAAGTGCTGGGAACTCAGGACCTCAAGCAGTAAAGAATGAAGCTGGACCCTTACATCACACCGTATTCAAAAATTAACTCAGAAGGGATCAATAATGATGAATGAAATAATGAATGAAATAATAATGAGTGAAAACTATAAAACTCTTAGAAAAAAAAACTAAGGAAATTTTTGTAACCTCAAGGGGCGCCTGGCTGGGTTAGTTGGGGGGAGTGTGCAACTCTCGATCTTGGGGTCTTGAGTTCGAGCCCCACATTGGATGTGGAAATTACTTGAAAATGAAACCCTTAAAAGAAAAAATTCTGGGGTCGCCTGGGTGGCTCCGACGGTGAGGCATCTGCCTTCAGCTCAGGTCCTGGGATGGAGGCCAACGTGGGACTCTGCGCTCAGGGGGGAGCCTGCTGGAGATTCTCTCCTCCTGTGCCTGTGCCCAGCCCCAGCTCACACACGCTCTCTCTCTCAAAATAAGTAAAATCTTAAAAAAAAAGTTTCTGTGACCTTGAATTTGACAATGGATTATTGGATGTGACACCAAAAGGGGAGGCAGATAAAGGAAAAAAACTGGACTTCATCAAAGCGAGGAACTTCTGCGCTCCCAAGGGCCCAGCTGAAAAAATACGAGAACTCATAAGAGAACATATTTACGAATCAGCTTTGGCTCCAGAAAACATAAAGAACCCTCACAGCTGAGCAACAACAACAAGAACCCTCTCCGGAAAAATGGGCAAAGGGCTGGAACAGTCATTTCTCCAGAGGACATACACATGGCCACGGAAGCACGTGGGAAGATGGAAAGATGCTCAGCATCGCCAGCCATCAGGAAAACGCAAAGCAAATGTGGGAGACCCCACTTCACACCCGCTAGGGCTGGGGAGCATCCACACCGCAGGGGACGACAGGGGACGGTAGGGACCACGAGGGCGTGGAGAAACAAGAGCTCCCCCTGCCCCGCCTCTGTGCCTGTGGCCTGGGGGCCCTCTCCGGATACACAGTCACCACCCAACCCTGCAGTTCCACTCCTGGGCACACAAACCCGGAGGGCTGAGAATTGGTGCCTTGTGTGTGCACACTCAGAGGAGGTCCGCGCACGACAACTCAGACATCCATCAGCAAATAAACAGATAAAGGAAAGGTGGAATGTTATTCAGCCACATAACAGAATTCTGATACGTTAAGTGAGAGAAGCCAGACACAAAAGACCACACGTTCCGGGAGTCCATTTACACGGAATCCTTACGGCAGGAGATCGGAGGCGGTGCGAAGCCCAGAGGGCCCCAGGGCCTGGGAAGTTCTGTAAGGAATACCGGGTGCGCAGACGTCTGGGGACGGGGTAGAGGGGATGGATGCACACTGTGAATGTGCCTCATGCCCTCTGAAATGGTTAATTCATGTCATATGAATTTCAGCTCAAAAAAAACCAAAAACAAAGCCAAAGTGAGAGCTGGAGGGGAGGGCTAGGGCATGAATCGGCGGGGGGGGCACCTCGACTCAGGGCTGCCAGCTGGATCCCCTAACCAGCTGCCTGTCTGGTCTTTCTGGGGACCCCTGGGCAGGTGTCTGACCACAAAAAAAAATCAATCCAGCAGCACTGGAGACCCACGCACTGGGCACATTCCTGCTGAGCCCAGGCCACACGTGGGTCGGGGAGGGCCAGGCTGTCCCCGGAGGGGCTGGCCCTCTCCACTCACCTGTCCACTGCCAACCCAGACCGCTGAGCCCCACCTGCCTGGTCCTGCAGCAGCACGCATGAGCACCGTGGGGGCCACAGCGGGGAGGCATGCTTTGCACCCGGCAGCCCCATGGGGCTGTAGCAGGGAGCTGTCCCCGCAGGGAAATCACTGGGGATGTGGGGCAGGGAGGTGTCCAAAGGCAAAGTAGGTGGGAGAAAGGGCAGGGGCCCCCTCTGCTGGGAACCTGTCCCAAAGTGCTGGCAACACCCAAACCTGGGAAAGCAAATCCCCCCTGGCCTGGGCGGCTACGGGCGGGTGACACTGGGGAAAGTGCTCCACCCCACCTGGGGGTCCTGTCCCAGGTCACAGCTGTGCCTCAGGGGCCAGGCAGACCTTCATGCCCTTGTCCCAAGGGATGACCATGCACCCCACCCGTGCCAGGTGAGGACACAGAGACACGGCCCTCCCCAGGTGGCTGTCCAGGCCTGTGGCACGTGTGTGTGCGAGTGTGTGTACATGTGTGAGTGCGTGTGTGTGTGGACGTGTCTAGTGCAGCTGGCGGGCAGTGCCGGTGGGCGCTCCTGGCTCCTCCGGGCTGATGTGGGTCCATGTCTGGGGGCGGTGTTGGCCCCTTGACCTGCACGGGCTGATCCGGGTGCGAGGAGGTGTCCACACAGCAGGACAGTCTCTGCGGACTGTAGCTGCTCTCCCTGACAGAGATACCAATCCTTAACCCGGCACGAAGCCTCTGCTTCTGACGCCCGGTGGACATCACACCCTCGGTGCAGGAAGAAAACTTGCCTCTTCAAAACAAAAAACATCAAAAACCTCCCTGAGCAACAAGATTACTTCCCAGGGCCCAGGGCCCTTCCCAGCCTGATGGCCGAGGGTCATGAGCTTCCACAGCCTTGCCCACGGATGGGCCATGGTAAGCGGGTGGGGCTGTGCCGGGTTGTGCCCGACAGGGGTGCGTGGCACCAGCAGAGGGGGGCAGGTCAGCTCTGGCCTTGGCTTCTGTACTATGAAAAGCCTAAGAAATCTTCCTGGAGACCAGCGTGCTCCCCACTCTGGGAAGGGCCCACAGTTAAGGTGTGGGTCACAGCGGGTGCCCACAAGTGTCTTCCACCCCGGTTCCAGGCCCAGGGGACGCTCGCTCACCCCGCACACGGCCCCCACGCCCCGCCCGGCTTGGTCGCAGGGCCCAGCAGAGCGAGTCTGACACTCTGCAGGCCATCTGCCCGTGGGAGGGGCGTCCAGAGAACAGACTCAGGGCCCTGTCCTCCACGTAGGAGAGGGGGGAGGAGAGCCCTCCCAGGACACTCCTGCCCTTGGTTCCAGGGCTCTGGGGGCCCCGGACGCATTGAGCAAGGACAGGCTGGGGAGGGAGGGAGCCCAACGCCTGTTTACCGTCCTAACCCACCAGCTGCCCGGTCCATGGCCTGGGTGCAGCTATACAGGAGGCACATGTTCCCGGGTCCTGGCCAGCACCCGGGGTCACTGGTGGGACAGGACTGGTGTCACAGCCATCACAGTGGATAAAAGCACATCAGGAAGATTCTCTCTGGGGTTCAGAAAGGCTTACATGGAAATAGTGCCTATAACTCAAATTTCGCCCTAGGGACACGGAGGGCAAGCAGAGGCATCCTTGGTTAGAGTAAGGCTTCTGGGGCTGGCTGCAGGGGCTCCCAGGACAGGAGGCAGTGATGGCACTATGCTCCCTCTCCGACCCTGCAGCCCACACCGAAGTGGCTCCAGGGTCACTGACTGGATGACCAGAGGAGCCTGAAATGCCCCCTGACCTTCACCTCCCTTGGCACCCCTTCTCTGACTCCACAACCCCGGGGTCCCCCCAACATGTTGAAGGGCGGGAACTGAGGGCTGGGGAGACACTCCGAGAGGCCAGAGCACCCCACCAGCCTGGGAGGAAGTAGCAGTGTGGGGAGCCCTGAGCCAAGGCCGACTCCAGCGAGAAGCAAGCCCAAACCCCATGACACTGCACACTCCAGGACACAGACTGAGTCACAGCTGAGAGAAAGCAGCTGCCCAGAGGGAGAAAGGCCACGTCAGTGGAAAACTGAGGCAGCTGTCCAGAAAACCCCAACACCAAATTGCCGCCGTGCCCTCCATCACCTGGGGGCCGCTCTGAGGGCAGTGTCAGGTCTCCCTAGCACCTGGGACACAGGCCTGTGAGAGCACAGAAGCTCCCACTCACCACCGCGGGGGTGGCCCAGTCCCTGGGCGATGCTTCTCCTCCTCAAAGTCAGCGGCAAGCAGTGAGTGGCGTCCACACATGAGGACCTCAGTGAAGCCACCACACCCAAATGTCTGGGTGCCCTGATGGCTGTGGCCACCTGACCTCTGACCCCTGTGGCTGTGAGGTGTGTCTGCACGCCTCCCTCTGGGGTCCCCTCAGCCAGCCTCGATTCATGCTCCCCACTCCTGCATCCCCACGGGTTGCAGGCGACGCCGGCCACATCCATTGTTTAGGGATCAGGGTGAGCAGCTCCCCGGGCCTGGCGGTGGGTTATGGGGACACACCCACACGCGGCTCTCCCAGCTTCATCGGGGCAATGGAGTGGTTCCAGCCAAGGAGGCAGCAAGCCCAGAGGCGGGGGCAGGAGCCACGGTGCTGCTGGCTTCTTCACAGTGCCTCCTGGCCCCCCGTGCCGGGCAGAGCACCACACACGTGTACGCCTGTGACCGCATGCCCAGGTGTGCGCGTGTGGGGGGGGTCCTGTCGCAGTGGTTGTGTGTGGCTCTGGCCTTTCTGCCCCCCATCCTGCCATCTGCTTTGCCCAGCTCACCCCCCAACTCCCTGCACCGGCTGACTGTCTTCTCATTTCCAGTCTGGACATCTGTGAACTCCTCAAGGTCGTTCACAGTGTCTCTTCCTGCTTCGCCCGCTGCTCCCAGTGGCTGACGTGGACTGGCCCTGGGTCTGGCCAGCTGCAAAGGGTGATGTGAAGGGGTCGCTTGTCCCCCAGCCCGGGGGTAGGAGCGTGGCAGGAGGCCAGGAGAATGAGAAAGTTCGACTGGGTTCCGCAGTGTGTGCCAGGATCCAAAGTGACACGCACGCGTGCCCCTCGGCATCCTCGGGCGCAGGGCAGAAGGAGCTGCCTGGCAAACCCCACAGGGTCTACACCCCGCCTGCTGCTCCCCGGGCGGGGGGAGCCCCTCCCAGGACCCAGGAATTCTACTTCTAGTGATTTATCCTAAGGAAATAATAGGAATTTGTAAAAAGCATGTGGAGAGATGAAGGGATGGGAAGCTGCAAATCAGACCACGTGGGAACACTGGCCCCACTTGCCAGGGTATCTAGAATCAAACAGGCAGATGGTCCCCAGTGCTGGCCAGGACGAGGAGGAACGAGAGCTCTCCCCTATAGCACGGGTGGGGACGGAAAGTGCTGCACCGCGGGGGAAAAGGGCCTGGCAGTGTCTCAGAAAGTGAGAGGGCCTCCACTGTAGCAGCCGCGTCCCAGGTCCCCGCCCCAGGGAAAACGTGTCTGCACAAAATCCTACATGTGAGTGCTCTCACAGCACCACAGGTCATCAAATTCAAGTGGAAACAACCAAATGTCCGTTAACCGAGGGACGGCTGTGACAGGACGGGGTCTGTCCATACAACAGGCATTTACGATTTGGCCACGAAAGGAACGAAGCTCTGGCGCCCGCCACAGTGGCTGGGGCCTGACGGTATTACGCCTGGTGAGAGGCCAGACATAGAAGGTGTTATGGGGTTCCCCTCATAGGACGTTTCCAGAAAAGGCACATCTACGGGCAAGAGGCAGGTGGCTGCCTGGGGAAGGGAGGCAAGCAGCAGAGGCCCAGGGGGAGACGTGGGTGAGCAACTCTAGAAGTGGCCAAGACCAAAACCACAGAGCTGCGCTCTGTCGAGCAGTGGGGGAGAGCACACAAGTCCCATCTCAGGAGAGCTGCTTCAGAAAGACACAGACGTCCACTAGTCCGTCACCGACGCCGTCCGGAGGCAGCAGAGGAAACGCCTAACAACCCACGCTGCCGGCTCTGGCCACTCACCGGCCATCAGCCCCCACGCCATCCCAGAAGAGACCCCATTAGGACCCTGCCTGCTACCCAGACACCAGGAAAACTGTCCCACATGAGGATGCTCGGTCTACGGGAAGTGGCGGCCGAGCATAACATGGCAGGTGCCTTCGAGAGAGGACGAGCCCGTTGCCACTGCCTCTGCCCAGGGCCGGAGGAACCCTGAGGAACCCTGAGTATGTGCTGAGTGGTGGCAGGGGCCCCTCTGCAGCGAGGCCATGGGAAGGGTTAAAGGCAGGGGTGGGATGTCAGGGCCCAGCACCCCCAGACCTGAGCAGTGGGCATGGTGCTGGGGCTGCCCCACACCAGTCATCCCAGAACTCCCAAGAGGAGGCTTGCCAGCTGATCCGAAGGGCAGCGTAGGCTGAGAGACCCGTGAGGAGCCTGGCCATGGCCGCGGTTGGAGGAAGCCGGCAGGGGAAGGTCGGCCTGCTCAGCGGCACCCCGCAATCAGGGAGGGGCCGGGGGCTGGTGGCCTCCCCTGCATCCCCACCCCAAGCACAAAGCTCCAGAAGCAGCTTCAGCAGGCGCAGCTCACTGAGCGAGTCACACGCCCTGCAGGAGGGCCACCCCATCCCTGTCCCAATGGCAGCCGCCAGCCAGGCCAAGGCCCACACGGCCCGGCTTCCTGGGAAGGGCTGGAGCAACCCCAGAGCCTCTCAAGTCATGGGCCTTTTGGGGAAAGCAACTTGCCAAAGGATTCTGGGAAACGGGACCCCATCTCTGCAAGCCCCTCTCCTCCAGCCAGGAAGGGGCCACCCTGACAGAACAGCACCCCCGCCCCCTCGACCCCTGCCCCTTTCTTACCTTCGGGCCCGGGGACGCGGGGGCTGGTGCTGCCGGGTGACCAGGGCACCACCCCAGACAGGCCCCCCAGGGCCGCTCCTACACCAGCTGGCTGCTGCAGGGGGCCCGGGGTAAGGTGGTCCCCCGGGGAAGCCGTGGTCCGACTCGGTCTCGGTGGCCAGCGAGGAGGCGGAGCTCCCCATGGCCCCCGTGATGGCGGCCGCGCGGAGACCCGGGCCTGGTCACACGCGGCCCGCAGTGGGCGAGGTGGAGCATGGAGGGAGGACGGCGCCCACACCGGAGACAGGGCGGCCGGGCTGCTCAATCACACAACAGAAATAAACACAGAGAGAATAAAGAGAAACAGGAGAAACAGCATGACTCACAGGAAAGAAGCCCCCAAAGCCTGGGGGGGCTCCCCAGTGCGCTAGCGGCCTTGGGGACTCAGGCCCCATAGCCGGGGTCCCGGCAGAGCGGAGGTGCAGGGCTGCAGCGGCTAGCCTGAGGCCCGCCCCGCCACCAGCGCCCCTGCTCTGCTCCTGAGATCCGACCCCAAGCCCTCAACCGCCCAGGGGGGCTGGCCACGTGTCTACTTGCCGGGCTTCAAAGGGAGTCACACCCCTACTGAGACAACACCACACGGTCACGCTTTACCGCGGAAGGAAGGACCCGGAGCCCTTGGCCAAACGGAACCGAGGAACAAGCAAGCGCATGCAGCAGAGCTGGGACAGCCTCGCAAGACGGCCTTGGGGGGCGCCGAGTGCCCAGGCAGCCCGGAGGAGACCCCCGGGGCTCCGAGGCCAGCAGAGAGTGGCTACCACATCCCTTCCGGAGCCCTCTAGAAGGAAAGGCTCCCCAGTCCTGGGGAGAGATGGGTGACACAGGAAGGACCCGGGGATGGCCTGTGTTCAGGGGAGACCGTCTGACGCCCATGGGTTGAGCAGGAGGCCCCTCGGCTCGATCCACACAAGGCAAGTCTCAGTCAGGCTCGGGGCCAAGCAGAACTGGCAGCGGCTCGGCTCTGGGGGGGCCGGGGTCGGAGAAGCCTGGGCCTCTGACCCGGAGGAGCTCTGGCCAGATCGGCCAAGTCCTCGGCGCAGCAACAGAATTCGCTTAGACGGCCTTTACTCTGAGAAATGGGGACGTGCACGGGACGGGGCAGCGCCCGCCCTGACCACCCCGGCAGCCTCATTGGTCCCCTGCCCCTCAGGCCTCCCCAGGGGGCCCCACCACGGCCAAACGGAGGAGGGAGAGGCCCCGTGGCCTGCGAAGCCGACACCGTCCCCACCGCACTTGAAGGAACGTCTGTCGGCGCCGACCCTCGGGGCCTCCCGGGAGCCACGGGTGCCTTTCCCGGCCGCCCAGCAGCCGCGTGAGGAAGGCCAGGCAGATAAAAGGAATCTACAAGACGCATCTTATGTAACCCAACACATCCAAAATATCTCCGTGCCGGCCTGAGATTTAGGTGAAACCACGTGTGAGCTACGTGACACTGCGCTCAGTAGAGATGCCTGCACTCCGCTGTGGTCACGCTCCTCTCCTCGTGGGGGAGCCGCGCTCGAGCCAGCAGCCACGCGTGCCGGCGCCTTCCACACTGGACAGCACACGGGGCGCGCTCACCAGCGGTCGCTTCCTCCTCAGCCAGGGCCACTGCCAGCCTCTCCCGGGGTTCCAGGTCAGACCCCAACAGCCCCTCGGATGCCTGAGCTCGCCCACGCGGGAGCCCCTCGTGGGAAGAGCCTGAGCATTTCCGATGCTCCTTTCACAGCCAAACCCTGGGCAGATGGAGGACACATGAGGGCAGAGGAGGCCGGAGGGGGCGCCGGGGCCACAGGAGGTGTCGTGGGACAGAACTGATGGCACTTGGCTCCAGGGCCGTCATGGTCCTGACAAAGAGCTCTGAGCGTGTCCCCAGGAAGGTGAGGTGGGGGGTAGATGGTGCCGGCACCACGTGTCTCATGCAGGCAGAGCAGAGGGCAAACCAGCCCTAAGGCTTAGTGAGGACGTGGCCGCAGGCTTCCCAGGGCTGCTACCAGGCCACCTGCAGCACACCAAGGACTCTCACCTGTTCCTCCCGAATGCCCTAACCTGGGGCAGTGAGGGCTTGGGGAGAATGCCGGCCCCCCATCCCTGCCTGGGGCCCCTAAGCCTTGCAACAGCTGTACCGTGCCCCAGCTTCCCGACAGACCTTCAGGGAACTGTGACCCTGCAGGCCCTGTCTGGGGCAGGTGGGAGGCCTGTCCGGCGGTGGGCCATATGGTGGCAGCCCAGTCCATCTGCGGAGGGCAGAGGCAACACAAGTCCCTGGCCCTGCGGGCTGGAAGGGCAAATGCTCCCTAGAGAGCAGCTGGCTCAGGAGGGCCCATCTGGGGATCTTCCATCCGGAGGTGGTGAGAGGACCTGGGAGTAGACCCCATGAAGGTGTGCCCTGGCTGAGCAGGACTCCCCAGGGGCCAACCCCCGTGTTATCCCGAGAGGCCCACCTACACAGGGCAGTGTGTGGGGAGCTCTTGCCAGGCAGGGCGGCCCGTCCCTGGCTCTCATCCTGGCTCCGCGTCAGAATGACCAGGCACGGGGCACTCACATACCCTGCTCCCCGGGCCTTGCAACTTGAGACAAAGCTAGGTGAGGGCCTCCCGAAGGGCAGAGCAAACCCGATCTCCAGGGACAAATGTCATGTAGCCCTCTTTCCCTGCAGGGCCTGCTGGGCGGACAAAGCCCCCCGGGGCTGCCTGCTTCCCCCAGGTGGGAGCACAGGCCGTAGACCAGCCCCATGGACACTAGGGACTCGCCATCCATCGCTCTGTGCATCTCTGCTCATTTCACGAACACCCATCCGGCCTCCGCTGGGTGCCAGGTCCCCAGCAACGCCTGAACCCTGCGCACTCAGGGTGCACTTTCTGGCTGCTGTGCCTTCACAGGTCTCTGGGCAGAAGCCGGAGCGGACGCCAGCTTTCTGTCCGGGAATGGAGCAGGGTGCTGTGCAACACGGCGCCACGGGCAAAGCCCCTGTCTACAGCCGGACCAGCCACCCCGGTCCTCCGTGCCCTCATTTGGGAGCCACTGCCCTAGATTTAAACAGGGCTGTGGCCTCGATCAGCCTCAGGGAGCTGTGGGGGTGGGGCTGCAGTCCCAGCCCTCGAAGGTGTTCACCACCGGGCGGACTGGCGGGTCTCCCAGCCTGGGGTGAGCAGATGCCTGGCATGGCCCTCCAAGGGGACAGCGGGGGACGATCCCGCAGAGTGAGGAGCACAAAGGCCCAGTGAGGACAACCCCTCATTAAGCCCCATGTGGGGAGCACCTATGTCGGTCACGGCAAGCAGCCTGCCACCCCTCACCCTAGCCCCCCTGCGCTTCCCTGCCCCTGCGGGCCCCCTGAGAGGGTCGGGCGCTGAGATGCAGGCCACAGGCAAGCTGTTTCTGCCAAGTGAGAACTTACCTGGGCAAGTGAAGGCCAGAGAGGGAAACACAGTGTAGGCCACACCCCAGGTCCCACTCTGTCCCATGCCGGGGGTGGGGGGGGTGGGGCACAAAGAGTCAGTCCCATGGTGTTGGGGCCCCTGAGTACTGTGTGACAACGGTCTGGGCTCCGCACGGGCACACGCCGCCTGGTGATGCCTCTTCTCGCGGGCACACGCCCCACCCGACCCCCTCCCCCAGACATATCCGCGCTGTGCGCGCTCCCCACGCCTGAATTTCACAGCACCCACCCTGAAACCTCACGGGCGAGCGTCTCCTCGTCTGACGGCAACGGGCCTGCACGAACTGCAGCAACCCTGCCAGGATGCCTGAAGTCGGCCCCAGGATGGGCACAGGGGAGGGACAGAGGACAGCAGTCTGCGGGGAGGGCACCGTGTGCCTGAAGGGCCACCCGCCAAAGCCCAGAATCGCACCCACCAGACACGAGGCTGAGCACGTGTGGCCCGGAGGCCCGGCCCTGTAGCTCGAGGGCGGGAGGCTCCGGCATGAAGGAGTCAGGCCAGACCCACCCAGGGAGGTCCAGAGCTCAACCTCCCTGTGGCCCTGGACTGGTAGGACAACACCCTCCCTCAGAACGCAGGACCAGGGACAGCCGGTCATGCTTGTGGAGGGTCCTCTGGGGAGGAAACACCAAAGGTGTCGTAGACATGGCCTGGAGAGACACATGTGCTTTGCAGCTCGCCCTGCAAAGACAGGACCACAGTCTCGCACCCCAGATGCTGTCAGGTCAGGGGTCCGGGAAGTGGGTCTGGGGGGTTCAGACAGAGGCCAGGGAACTGCCGCAGGGAGAGGGGCTGCCTACACTGCTCATGCCCCGCCACTCCGTGAGCAACCTGCAACCCAGACGCGCACACAGCCCTGGGGAAAGAGCCCTCCTGGTGCGGCAGATGCCAGACCCTCCCCAGGCACCTGGAGGGCACTCCCTTTCCTGGAAGGTTCTGGACTCTGGCCGGGCGCAGTCCCACTCCCAGACTTATCAGCACTGACCAGAGTTCGCTGGAGTGAGTGCCGACTTGGTCCAGGCTCTGTCTCCACCTCTGGACACGTGGGCCTGGACAAGGAGCAAACCTCAGTCGCCCTGGGCACGCTCCCATGGCTGGTGGCCCAAGGGCTGTGTCCCTTCAGAAGCTGCATCTGTCCCTTACCCAGAGGAGGCTGGAGGCTCTGGAGCAGCCGCGTTGCTCAGCCAGCTCCTCGCTGCCTAGTTCAAAACCCCTGACCATCGTGGGCCAGCCAGAGTGGCAGATGGGGCTGTTCGGGATCCTGGGGCCCCAGGGGATGGGGCCTCCTTCAGCCTGGGTCTACCCGAGGTGGGGGTTGCCAGGCAAAGTTACCCAAGGGGGCAGGGCTCCAGGAAAGCAGCCAGGCAGCTGCGGAAATTCTGGTAGGCTCAGATCCCCGCATCAGCAGCTACTCTGCCCACCAACGGGGCAACCCCGCCCCAAGCCCAGCAGCAATGCTCTCCTTGGCATTCCAGGACCCCGGTGGGGACGGGCACGCACTTTCCACTCAGATCCTTCAGGCTGAACAAGGGCCCAGGCTCCACCTGGCTGCGGCCTCTGCCACTGGCTCACTGTGGCCCTCTGGTGAACACTGAGGCCAGCCACCCCCACCTGCTGGCCCCAGAGCCTGTGCCCCAAGAGGTGACGTCACCGCCCTGCTGACCTCAGAGAGCCAGGTCTCAGGGTTAAGGCCGTGGGCTCTGGGAGAGTAACCAGCACTTCCTGCGAGCAAACCTGAAAGGGACAGGGCTCTGTCCCGAACCCTTGCCCTCCAGACCGGGAGCTGCTGCCCAAGCACACTATAGGATGGTGGTCACTCTTGGCACTTCTGGACTCTCCCGCGTCTGTAAGGTCCTGCAGTCCCCACAGGCTCTGTCAGCTGTCAGGGCTCCTCGTCATGCAGCTTCCAGCCTGCCCCCCCCACTCCGGTTTCCTGGGCACATTGGGACACCAAGGTGGGAGGGGAGGAGATGGGCCTCTCAAACCAGACGCACACACACGCCCGGGGGCCAGGGCTGCCCACGCAGAGGGGACAGGGTAGCTACACGCCCTTTCATGTCGGTGTCCTACAGCACCTGTCATGCATCACAAGAAAGGAAACGAACCACATTTCCCACAACAGCGTTTTCACAGGAACAGGGATGTCCTCAGGATTCCCTAGTTCATGAGTCTGACACCGTTTAACATCTGATCGTGTTTTCTACGGCGAGAGGAACGGCACCAGACTTGCACCCTCACTCTGGGTACGTCGGCGCGTCTGCTCACCAGTTGGCAGCAGAAGCAGCCTTGGCCTGGGCAGCCTGGTGACCTTAGGCCTCACTGGCAGCACAGGTTTCCGGAGGTCATCAGCTCACCCCAAGGGAGAAAGCCCTGGGGAGCCGGGGAGCCCTGGGGAGCGGGCCCCATCAGCTCGGGGCTTTCTGCAACCACCTTTCTGGATCAGCAGGGCTCTAGAACATACTGCCTCTCCTGTTAACGAGAGGGGAGTATCAGGTTAGGGTGGGAGGTCCTGAGGTTCCAGGTGCACTGAATTCCAAAGGGCATGGGTGGATGTGGAGGGGACGGAGCGCAGGAGGGACTCGCTCTGCTTGGGGTCTGGGCTGTGACGGCAGGGGGGGAGCAGGAAGCTGCAGCCAGGCCTCCTTCGGACACAGGCACACGTGACACTGCTGAGCAGCAGCAATCAACCTGCTTTCCTACTGCGGCACCGTCCGGGCACAGCCCCCAGCCTGGCCACCAGGCAGGCGGGCACAGAGCTCCCCTCAGTCGTGGGGAGAAGCGCAAGCAGGGCATGGAACGGCGGCCAAAGCGCGATGCCGGGCACCAGCATGGGAGGCAGAGGCCAAACGCGCTCCGCTCGGTCTCCTGCGAATCCTCGCCTGGTGTCCAGACAAGTCCCTGCAGGAGGGACGGAGCCCTGGACTTCCCCACCGGCCCTTGGCCCCTCCTGGGCTGTATGCACTGGGCCAGGACACCCCTTGGTCCTCCCACAGCCCCCCGGGCCCCTGCACCTGGCCCTTCTTGTGCTGGTGGCATCGACATGGCTGTCTGCTGAGCCCCTTCTCAGACCCTTCCCTGGGCTGCTGGCAGGACCCAAAGAATGACAGGGTAATATGGTTGGGCAGGTCTCCAAGCTCAAGAGGTGGAGGCAGCCCAGCCTCACCCCACAGCCTCCTTCCAGCTCATTCAGAAAGGGCGGAAGCCAGTAAGTCCACTCCTCAACCCAGAAAGGCTGTGGGGTGCCCTTCTGGACGGCTCCGTGATGACTGGAGCCGCCTGCAAGCACGGAGCCGACAGAGGGTGTTCCCTGCCCACCCACTTGGTGTGGACGGGACGATGCCGAGCACCGAGGGTCTGTGTGTGCACAGCAGCCAGAGACGGGGCCCAAGGACACGGTCCAAGCTCGGCACAGGTCGCCTGGCCCTTCTCAGCAGAGCAGGAAGGGAGGAAGGTGGGGGAGCCCGGGTCCATGCCGAGCAGCTTGGCCAAAGAGATTAAGGCACAGACACAGTCCTGCTCTGGGACACTTCTGGGGTACTGGTGCGGAGGAAGGGGGTGCAGGGCGGGACCCAAGGGACGAGCAGCCAGCAGGTGTCAGGAGCAGTGCTGGTGAGAGGGAAGAGCAGGAGCAGGCCTGACCCCAGAGCTCCTCCTGCACACCCAGGGCCCGAGAGACCTTGCTTGGGGTCTGGGCCCCGGCTTTTAAAGTCTGATGAAGCGACCAGCCAGGCCAGCCCTAGCGTCCCCACGCTGCTCTGGGCCGCACTCTGCAGCCTCTCAGCCTGGCGTGGAGTAGCAGGACGCCCGTGGGTGCGTGTGACTGGTCACCTGGAGCCAGGTTCCTGAGAGTCCAAATGGTTCCCATGTAACCGGGCCCCCGTGCTTCCAGCACTTTCTGTGCCGGAGGCAGCATGCCGGGGGGGGGGGGCCCAGCCTGCCCTGCACCCAGCCTGCAAGACTGCGGGCGCCTGCCCCCTCGGGCTCTGCACCCACCGTGGGCCGGGAAACCCCGCCGCGGTTCCTGAGGCAGAGGGATTTTAGTGCAGGGGGCGCGTCCTTCCAGCACAGGAGGCCGCGGGAGCAGAGGGC
>RCUC01135290.1:0-52897 GCA_003697995.1 Taxidea taxus jeffersonii
CAGTGGTTCTGAAAATGCAGTCTTCACACCAGAGCAACACCAGCTGTTAGAAATGAGACCTCTCAGGCCCTCTAAATCATACACGGTGGATCTGCAGTCTTTGTTCTAACAAGCCTCCAGGGGGTTCTGCTGCCCCTTGAAAATGTGAGAACCACTATATCAAAGGATAACCTGAAGATACCCTATTTTTAATAAGACTTCTGCACTTTATTAACATCTATAAACTTAATAAAAGTATCTTCCTGAAATGACTTTCTTTTCCATTGACTAGAAAATCTGTAATGAAAAGCAGGTATTTCAAATAAATACTATTCATCTCTTGCCAAAATTAACTTCAAAATCCTAAAGTTCCAATGACTGATCCACTTGACAAGCTTATAAGATCTCTCTGATAACCACATAATGAATGCCACAGCTTTGATCTGTGGTGCAGTTAGCCTATGCACATTGAATTTGTTTTCCCTTACCCACACACTTTGAGATTATTTTTTCAAATTTTATTTAATAAAGGACTTACAAATAAAGCAATTTGAAAATTCAACAAAAGGTCTACAGAATATTTACAAAGTGATTTTCTAATTTCAAAAGGCAATTCTAATTTTTAATTAATAATTCCTCAGGTTGGTGGCTCTCCAACAGAAAACAGTTTACCTGAATGGCTTTTATTTTTTCATCTTTTTTATGATGAAAAATGCAGGGCTCCAACCCAGTGAGCATGAGGTCAAGACCTGAGCTGAGATCAAGATTTGGACACTCAACTGACTGAGCCACTCACCAGGCACCACCCTGCCTTATTTTTTAAAGTCATCTCTATGGGGCGCCTGGGTGGCTCAGTGGGTTAAAGCCTCTGCCTTCCGCTCAGGTCATGATCTCAGGGTCCTGGGATCGAGCCCCACATCGGGCTCTCTGCTCAGCGGGGAGCCTGCTTCCTCCTCTCTCTCTACCTGCTTCTCTGCCTACTTGTGATCTCTGTCTGTCGAATAAATAAAATCTTAATAAAATAAATAAAGTCATCTCTATAACCCAATGTGGGGCTTGAACTCCTGACCCAGAAACCAAGAGTCACATGCTCTACTGACTGGGCCAGCCTGGTACCCCTACCTGGAAGTCTTTCAAAAATACAATACTGCAGGGACGCCTGGGTGGCTCAGTTGGTTAAGCGGCTGCCTTCGGCTCAGGTCATGATTCCAGTGTCCTGGGATCGAGTCCCACATTGGGCTCCTTGCTTGGCAGGGAGCCTGCTTCTCCCTCTGCCTCTGTCTGCCTCTGTCTGCCTGTGCTCGCTCTCTCTAACAAATACATAAAGTCTTTAAAAAATAAAAAATAAATTGATTCTGAACACAATGCACATCATTTAAAACCCCTGGGATTGTGTTAAAAAAAAGGCTGATTCTCCTGGTTCCTGGGACCACACTTGTAGAAGCAAGAACAGAAGAGATGGTAAATCATTACAAGATAAAGTAGGGAAAAAAATACCCTTAAAATAATACTTTGTGGATCTATAAGATGAGTGTATACCATCACTGGAAATTCTGTCATGAAGGTCACAATATAAATATTCCTATAAAAGTTTAAATCTAACTTAACAAGATAATAGGAAAATTGTTACCTTTACAAAAGGTAGAAAGCAGTGAGGAAGATAAGGAACAAGTATCCCTAGTATCGATCTGAATTTATGATATTAAACCATTTTTCTTAAAGATTCTATTTATTTATTTGACAGGGAGTAGGCAGAAGCAGGCAGAGAGGGGGGGGGAAGCAGGCTCCCCGCTGAGCAGAGAGCCCGATGTGGGGCTTGATCCCAGGACCCTGAGATCATGACCTGAGCAGAAGGCAGAGGCTTTAACCCACTGAGCCACCCAGGCGCCCCGATATTAAACCATTTTTAAGATTATACACTTTCCATGGAACTTAAGGCTCCCAGACTTAGAATTACTAAACCAAGAGAGAATTTCTTTTCTTAGTAAAGACCTGTTTGATAGGTCATTTTTATCTGAGGGCAAATACTAACCAAGGAAAGATGAGGGCAACCTGGAGCTAAAAATAGTGTCCAACTTGACTCAGAGAGAAGGGCAGTGACCCTGGGGATCCTTAATATAGGCAGAGAAGCAGAGGTTTCAGCTTCCACTATAAACTATTCACTAACATTCCACTAATTCAAAGCATGGGGACCATTACTACATATATTCATGAAGTCAGCAGTGCCAGGATCAGGAAGTATGGTTAAGGAAACAGAAGGAAGGAACAATGTTTTAACAGACACTGACTAACCTGAGAGGAAATACTGACACCAGCAGTTCCTAGTCTCTGAACTTGATACATCCCAGAAGCTGAAATTCAGGAAGCTTCATCCATGCTTTCTTTCACCCTCCTAGGAATACAAAGAAGTTAAATTTAGCCAGTTTCCACAATCAATAAAATGGCAGAAGTATTAAAAGTTCTTAACAGTAATGTTTTTATTCAGGAAAGATTTTCCTTTGCATTCATTTTCTTGGAGAATATCAACAGACTTAAAATTCAGTTCAATTTTATGTTTTGGGTTAAACACCACTAAATCCTAAAAGTTGAGTCTCCCAACTCTAATAATTTAAAAATTGTAAGAGCCTATTTTGCTAAATCCTTAGTTTTTATTTCCATAGGTGGGTCATCTTTTCTGCATTGTTGATCCCTCAGCACACCACTGCTTGAAATCTTATAATCCAAAATCCTACATAGGATCCTGATCCCTACTCTAATCTGGAACATTTTATTGTACTTGCACCAGGGCAGGGCACACAAATACATCTCCTGTATTCCATCAGAAAAAGACTTATTTGACTCCCAAATACTAGAAATAACTACCCTAAATTAGTATTGTTTTCAAAACCCATTTGGATCTCAAATACACCTGAAAATTGGATGGAGTATAAACAGTCCTCTCCCCCAAATTTGTATGTAAAAAAATATGAACACAAAATTCTACATGTAATTTTAAGGGGATTCCAAATGATCCAACAGGACCCATGGTCCCAGTTATAAAACTATAATATTTTTTCAAATAAGGCATGCCAAAAAATAAAAAAAAATTATCTTTCTATATTTCCACCTACAAGAAGCATTCGACTACATAGGATCCTTGTTAGGTATCTGTCAGTAAAGTCATTAAGGCATTCTTAAGTTGGTTTAGTACATATTTGTACTTCTGTAATTTTATCGTCTTCAGTAAAGTTACTGCAGACAAGAATGGAACCCATAAACCAAATTGCACAACTGAACTATTCAAAATACTATCTTCTCAACTTTTCAAAAATGTGAACCCGCAATTTATAAAGCATTCATTACCTATATTGAAACCTAGGAAAGTAATCTCCAGAATTATCCTAAGTTTAGTTGCCAATGTCTAGTCTTAAGGGTGGCTTAATATATGAATACTCAAAATCACTAGCATTCTGTTTAAAGTGGTCTTACAAAGAAGTGACGAGGCTTATGGTACACTGGACTGTCATCACCACTAACAATTACAGTGAGCTACTGCACACGTACATCCATTCCATGGTACTGTTAATTTGGATTTACAGTCTGTAAAGTCCTAGAAAGTTGATAAACAAAGACAGCTGACACATTTATTTTCTGGTGCTGAAGAACAGCTGTCTCTATAAAGTTAAATACTGTTAAATACTGGGGGCAGGGGACACCAGCCAATAATTACATTAAAAAAATTCTTAATTGAAATCTTAAAGCACAACTGTAACAAGACCATGATACCACTTTGGATGAAATTGGTCCATTTTGGGGCACCTGGGTGGTTCAGTGGGTTAAAGCCTCTGCCTTGGGCTCAGGTCATGTTCCTAGGGTCCTGGGATCAAGCCCCACATGGGGCTCTCTGCTTAGCGGGAAGCCTGATTCCTCCTCTGTCTCTCTCTGCCTGCCTCTCTGCCTACTTGTGATCCCTCTGTCTGTGTCAAATAAATAAAATCTTAAAAAAAAAAAAAAAGAAATTGGTCCATTTTAAAATTTTAGGATAAAACTGGATCAATAAAAGTTGCATACAAGTTCATGTTTGATTTTACCTTCCCATGCCAAAACATATGAATTGTTAAGAGTGAAAAATGACTACTCTAACCATACCCTACCTACCCAGAAACATACAATATTTTCCAATGACTTTTCTTAAAGAACAAAGTATCAAAACATTGAAGATATGGAAGGCCTTTCTTAACAATCAATTATGTAACAATGCACCCAAAATGCTCCCCTCTTTGAGTTAGAGAAGGTATCCTTTTCCACTGAGTACACAATCCTTACATTACATATAATTTGTCTTACATAATATATAAATTACAATAGAAGTACATTCTAAGAAAGGAATGTATAAAATATAGATACTTCAGCAAGCATGGAGGGTCAAAATACTCTACAAAGGTGTTCAAATTAGTTTTACAGTAATTTACAAAAATTTGTTTAAAATAAATTGTAAATATCCATGAAACAGAGGAGTTTAGCAATGACTCATATTGAAAAGGCTTTGCTGAAAATCAATGTAAAAGGTTATGATTTCTTCTGAAGTAGATTCTGATGGTATCAAACCATAAAGGAGCGACATTCTTTTATTGGCATGCTCTGCAGCAGGGTTTTCTTCTGAGGAGCATACATTTGAGGTATGGAGGTGGGAGGATATCTTTATTATCAAACATTACCATCAGGGACAGCATATATAGAATAGAGCTCACAATTTAGTATGATCCTCTGCTTTCATGACAAAGACAAAGACCACACCACTGACCACTAAAGCAATAAATAAACCGAACACTACTACTACAGGGAATTCACAACAGTGAAAATATGTAACACACTCCTTAGTGAAGTAATTTTATTTCAATGTTAACTAAAGATTCTCTTTAAGCAGCAAAGAATATATCTTTGGGGCACCTGGGTGGCTCAGTCAGTTAGGCATCCAGCTCTTGATTTCAGCTCAGGTCATGATCTCAGGGTCCTGGGATCGAGCCCTACACTGGGCTGCTCTCTCAGTGGGAAGCCTGCTTGAGCATTTTCTCCCTCTCCCTCTGCCCTTCCCCTGGCTTGCGAAAGCACACGCACTCTTGCTCTAAAATAAATCTTAAAAAAATTAAAATATATCTTCAAAGAGTATAAGGAAATAGTGTCTGATTAAGTGAATAATAGATCGAAAGAAATTAGGCCAAAAATTCAAAAGTCATCATCTCCCAAGGAAATGAGTCAACACCCATGAAAGCAGCAGATCTCTAAAACAATGAACAATACTACAAGTTCATCCTTTTTGATGTAATACAATTTCAACTGAAGACAATGTAACAGATTACATTTCCAGTTAATGGGAGAGTTAGTTGGAAGTTAGAAAAACATAAAAAAAATTGCAACATTTTAAGTTTTCATCTCTTCTGTATTATAAATAGGCAATAAGGGGCACCTGGGTGGCTCAGTCTGTTGGGTGTCTGATTATTGGTTTCAGCTCGGGTTATGATCTCAGGGTTGTGAGATCAAGCCCCGAATTGAGCTCTGTGCTCAGTGTGGAGTCTACTTGTCTCTGTCCTTCTGCTCTTCCCCGACTTGTACTCTCTCTCTCAAATAAATAAAATCTTTAAAACTTTCAGTTAAATACAGCAAACTGAGGGCTTTGATTTTTTTAAATCAAACCCATGTATCTTCTATCCACTTTAGCATGCCAGACATCATAATAAATGTTCAATCATATAATAATTTCTGTTTTCTAGCTGATATTTTACAAAATATCAGCAAAAGTCCATAATATGAACATTCAATTGTGCATTTCCAGCATCATCTGGCTTTCCAAAATTCTAATCAAGATACATGTGTTTTTTTACATCAACAGGTTATACACAGATAGTAAGTTTTACAACGGCTAGCAATGAAACCACACAACCTAGTTAGTGATAGTTGTTCCCCCCTTACCCACGGTTTCACTTTCTGTAGTTTCAGTTACCCACAGTCAGCGGTGGTCCAGAGGCAGAAGATCCTCTTCTGATGTTTTATCAAAAGGTCAATAATAGCCTAATGCTACTTTACCATGCCTACATTGTTTACCTCACTTCATCACATTTCATCACAATAGGCATGTCACCAGAAAGGTAACAGAACAGTAAGACATTTTAAGAGACACCACACTCATAACTTTTATTACTGTATACTGTTATAATTGTTATATAATTAGTTATTGCTACTAATCTCCTCCTGTACCTAATTTATAAATTAAAGTTTATATTTTTGTACATGCAGGAAAAAACATATTTATAAGGTTTGGTACTATCCACAGCTCAGGCATCCACTGGGGTTCTCCAAAGCATCCCCCTCAGATAAGAAGGGGCAGGACTAGCAAGGAGGCTATGAAAGGCAAATATACGTCACATAAAAAGGCATCCGAATAGCCAAAAAGTGTATGAAAAATTACTAGGGAAATGTGTATTAAAAACCACAATGATACACCTCTACATACTCACTACAATGGCTAAAACAAACATGACTTGACAATACTGAGTACTGGGAAGGATGCAGAGCAAAAGAGGAATCGTGTACACTGCTCATGGGAGTATAAAGTAGGACAAACATTTTGGAAAATTGTTTGGCAGTTTCTGAGAAACATACACATCCCCTATACTCAGCAATCCCACTCCCAGATATTTTCCCCAAGAAAAATAAAATGTGTGAATGACTTGTACAAGAATGTTCATAGCAGTTTAATCATAATAACCCTAAACTGGAATCTACCCCAAGAAAAAATGTTGCATATTCACTTAATGGTACACTATACAGCAATAAGAGAGAACCAACTGCTGATACGCAACAACACAGATTAATCTCAAAAACACTACACTGAATGAAAGAAGCCAGAGGCAAAGAGTATACATCCTATGATTCCATTCACATTTTTCAAAAACAGGCAAAACTAATCTGTGGTGACCAAAATAATACAGAGGTTCCTTTGATACAGGATGTACTGACTGGGAAGGAGCCCCTCAGATAGGTGGTTTATGAAAAATGTGGCTGTCAAACCAAACAAAACTCACACATTTAAGTGACAGGCTATTCCAAATTTTTAAAAAGCAGGATTGTAAGGTTAATTTTTTCCCAAGATTATTTAAGTCAGCTCTCAACACTCAATGTGGGGCCCAAACTCACGTTTCCAGACAGAGCCTTAAAATACTTATGTATTTTAAGTACATAATTAAGGTCTTCTTTGAGTAAATAGGTAAGAATCATTTATAAATACTATTAAGTAACACTGAAATCTAGAAAATACTAAAGAAAAAATAAATATTTAGGTTTTACAGCCTTATTGAGGACAGCCAGGTTTTTCAGGAAAAGTTTACTGATATATATGATGTACATATAAATACACACACACACACACACACACACACAGTCTTTTTTCTCCAAAGGTCAAACACTCATATGAAATCTAATGAAGTACAAACTGATGCCTTATATCATACATAACTAATGACTTCTAAGAAAAGTTATAACTAACTCAATTTCAAGGTCCCAGACCTGTAAATATTTTGCAAGCCAATTGTGATGAGGTCAACAATGGCTTGTGACTGAAAAACACCACTGAAAAATTTCAAACTTAATTTTGTCCCCAGTTCCAACAAAGGCATTTGGAAGGAAGGAAGGAAGGAGGAAAAAAAAAAGGCAGCATTATCCTCTTGTGATCACCTAAGATTTCTCAAGCACCCTTCCCCCAAAAGCCAAAGAAAACATATCCTTGATCATTGCCTAATCAGGGTTAAGTTTTTTATGTTGTTGTTGTTGTTGTTGTTTTAACGTAATCTCTATGCCCAATGTGGAACCTGAACTCATGACCCTAAGACCAAGAGTCTGAGGTGCCCCAGGGTTAAGGTTTTAAAAACAAAGTGGAGTACAGTAACAAATTGCATTTTTGGTTCAAGATAAAAGATCGTTATTAAAAACTTAACTGTATGGCTTCCACTACTATTTTCTTTAAAAGTTCAATACATCAAGTATTATTATTATTTAATGTATCAATCATGTTCATATATAATGAAAAAAGCACTGGAAATGAACAGTTTACTTTTCACCATATACTTAAGAAACACATTAAAATAACAACTACTGTTACCCTACTTTGAAGAGAACAAATAAATCAACTTAATAAAAACACTGCTTGCAGAATCCACTGCATGGAGAAAGGTGAACCTTCTTACACTGCTGGTGGGAATGTAAGCTGGTACAGCCACTCTGGAAAATAGTTCGGAGGTTCCTCAGAAAGTTGAAAATAGAGCTACCCTACAACTCAGAAATTGCATTACTGGTTTTTTACCCAAAGATACAAACGTAGTGATCCAAAGGGGCACCTGCACCCCAAAGTTTATAGCAGCAACATCCACAATAGCCAAGCTATGTCTATTGAAGCCCAAATGTCTATTGAAAGATGAAATGGACAAAGAAGATGTGGTGTGTGTGTGTGTGTGTGTGTGTGTGTGTGTATAATGGAATTATATATATAATATCATTATATATATTATATATATATAATGGAATATTACACACCCATCAAAAAAATGGAATCTTGCCATTTGCAATGACATGGATGGAACTAGAAGGTATTATGCAAGGCAAAATAAGTGAATCAGAGAAAGATCATCAAATGATCTCACTGATATGTGGAATTTAAGAAACAAGGGAGAGGATCATAGGGGGAGAGAGGAAAAAAATGAAACAAAATGAAACTAGAGAGGGAGACAAACCGTGAGAGACTCTTAATGTAAGCAAACAAACTGAGGGTTGCTGGAGGGAAGGGGGGTGGGAGAGATGGGGTGGCCGGATGATGGACACTGGAGAGGTATGTGCTATGATGCATGCTGGGTGTTGCGTAAGACTGATAAATCACAGACCTGTACCCCTGAAACAAATAATACACTATATGTTAACTTTAAAAATTAATATATATATGTAGTAAAAAATTTTAAAAATAAAGAATCTACTGCATGTGTTCACATGCAATAAATAATATGAAATACTACATCAGGGAGACATTAAAAATCATAGAAGTGTAATCTGCACTATTATCTGTTGATTATCTATTTACATTTATTTAAATATAGGGTAGAAAACAGGTGCTAAACGAAATCTTGTGTCCTGAACAGAAGATGCCAACACATGTTCTAAAAAAGGGATTGAAAAGTCTAAAAACAGCAAGTTAAATATTTTGGCCACTGTGGGGCTCAGTGGGTTGAGCCTCTGACTCTTAGTTTCAGCTCAGGTCAAGATGTCAGAGTCCTAGGATTGAGCCCTGTGTCAGGATCAGCGCAGTCTGCTGGAGATTCTCTTCCTCTCTCTCTACCTATTCCCCCATTCGTGCACTCTAAATAAATGAATAAATAAAACCTTTTAAAAAGTTTTGGTCACATTTTTTTATTTTTTTTAAAGGTTTTATTTATTTATTTGACAGATCACAAGTGACAGAGAGGCAGGCAGAGAGAGAGAGGAGGAAGCAGGCTCCCCGCCGAGCAGAGAGCCCAATGCGGGGCTCAATCCAGGACCCTGGGATCATGTTTTGGTCCCATTTTTAAAATGTGCAAAATTTCCTGTTTGATTACCACTGGATTTGAGATATTAGGTTGTAGAAACAACAGAAAATACAAAAACAAAGCATTAAAAAAAAGTCATAAATCTCACTTCTCAAACTTTTATACCTCCACATCATTTGTAAATGCAACATACTCCCAATCAGCAAAAGCTCCAGATGCACTGCACTGTGTCTGATCAGAGCCCAAGAGGACTTCATGCCTTCCCATGGCAAGGAGATGCAGGATCTGAACGGTGTGAACCTCAGAACTCCCCGCCATCCTTTTAATTTTTTTAATTAATTAATTTGAGAGAGAAAGAGAAAGCACAAGCAGTGGGGAGAGGCAGAGGGAGAAGTGGACTCCCCACCAAGCAGGGAGCTAGATATAGGGCTCTCGATCCCAAGACCCTGAGATCATGATCTGAGCTGAAGGCAGATGCTTAAACTGACTGAGCCACTGAGGTGCCCCCCCTGCAGTCCCTTTTTAAAACCATTGCTACTTATGCTATTTCCCATTTTCAGTCACCACCAGGGTTTGTTAAACATTTCCAGTAATTCTGCATTCATTACACTCAACTTTGAGACAAAACTGTATGCCATAAAATCTCGTTTGGGTTCTGCCAATAACTTCCAGTATGAACTTGGAAAAACAACCTCCTCACTGATTGAACAAACTGCAGTAAGCACCTGTGGTGTGAGTCCTTTTCCTTAGAGAATTCACAGTCTACCCCTCCTAAGTCAGAGGGCCCAAGAATTGTCTGTTATGTAAGAATCATTTAATTCTAACAGAAATTTTAACTGAAAATGTTTATATACTAATAATCACCACTGCTGTAGCAGAATACAAAAGAATAAGCAGACTTCCCAGTAAAAATTCTGGAATGGAAAGCACAAAATAGGGGGCACATTCCTATTGAGAAAAAAACAAAAACAAAAGCAAAAAAGAGAAAGTTGAAATAAATATGGAGTTCTGACCATTCTAAATTATGTGTGATATTCTACTGAAAAATAAATTTCAAATGATAACAAGGTTAAAAACCAGACAAGTTTCTCATTTCTCAGGGGTCATTTCCTTCCTTCATTTCGGTGGGTTTGTAACTTGGAGGGTACACTGGTCCCCAAGCTTTCATCGACATCATGTGTAGACATACTTTATGAACATTAATGCTACTTTCATTTATTCTCTCGCCCCTCTTTTGCTCGACTCTTCCTTATCTATCAATAATGACCAAGCCGTGGTAACCTTTCACCTCTCCTTACTGGTCTAACTGGCTTGCCTGCTTTTTATTCTGGTTCTCTTTCAGTCAAGTCTCCACGAGTAGCTAAAATTCTTTTCTTAATTTTTTAAAAAATATTTTCATTTATTTGACACAGAGAGAGAGATCACAAGTAGGCAGAGAGGCAGGCCCCCTGCTGAGCAGAGAGCCGGATGCGGGACTCGATCCCAGGACCCTGGGATCATGACCTAAACCAAAGGCAGAGGCTTTAACCCACTGAGCCACTTTTCTAATACATGAACAAGATCGTGTCACTACCTGGCCCAAGACTTCATGATGATTTTTCATTAAGAAAAAAATCTTGGGATGCCTGGGCAGCTCAGTTAGTTAAGCCACTGCCTTGGGCTCAGGTCATGATTTCAGGGTCCAGGGATTGAGTCCCACATCCGGCTCCTTGCTCGGCGGGAGCCTGCTTCTCTCTCCGCCTCTGCCTGCTTGTGCGCTCTCGCTCTGATAAATAAATAAAATCTTAAAAAAAAAAAAAAATCTCAACTATTTACTAGTGCAGGGCATACACTGGTGTCCATCTTGCTTTCTTCTCAATGGGGCATTACTGCCCCCAAGAGGGAGAAAATTAGTTGAAAGTAGGAGTAGGGAAGGGTAAAATTTTCTTTTAATGTATAAAAGCATAGATATAACAGATATATTTAAGTACATAAACAGCTGAGTTAAAATTTCATGAGGAAGTAAAAAAATTTCATGAGGGCCATGGGGCGACAATTAGGGTAAAAAAAGGGTTAGGAAACACCCTTGCCTTGTTCACTTAATGCCCACCACAAAAGACATTTTCCTATTCCATGCTATAAATGATTAACTCCTCAGTTTGAACCAGGTTCACCTTCAACACTGCAAGTCCCTTCCTTCTGATTTTTCAGGTATCACTCTGCTCAAGAGTCTCCTCAGAGAAGCCTCCCCTGCCCATCCTAGCTAAAATGGACACATCTGTTTCCCTAGCCCAGCTGTATTCCCTAGGTTTTTTAGAAGAGTCAGTCAGAACAGTCCTAGTACTGCTATAGTATGTGCTCAATAAATATTTTGTAAGAAGTCTAATAACTACAATATGTGGTGAAACAAAATAATGTTTATTCTCCAGTCACACCTTGGAGAGATAATACTTCATGGTTATGATGAATATTGAAGTATACATAGGTGGAATAAATCACTTCTGACCAAGGAGATTTCAGTTCTGCAAACAATACACATAACTGATTAAAGTTACTATCTAAAGATACAATTTTTTTTTTTAATTTGTTAGAGAGAGAGAGAGAGCGAGCACAGGCAGAGAGGCAGAGGCAGAGGGAGGAGCAGGCTCCCTGCAGAGCAAGGAGCCCGATGTGGGACTCAATCCCAGGACGCTGGGATCATGACCTGAGCTGAAGGCAGCTGCTTAACCAACTGAGCCACCCAGGCGTCCCTAAAGATACAATTTTTTAATTAAAAAAAAAAACATTTCATTTTGCTATGAAGTCTTCAAACTTACATAATAATTCACTGAGTAAAAACCACAATTCCTTGGGAATATATACAAGTGTCTTTGAATTTTTTTTTATTAATTCTAGGTAACGCTAATCTAAAATACAGCTTAGAGCCCCCATCCTTTTTGGTTTATGAATGACATATCTACCTCCCTCCAGTACTTCGAAATAATACAATATCTGAAATTCACTTTGAATTTCCCAAAGATGGGAATTCTTCTAGAAATATCTATGGTTCTTCCTATTTTTGACCCTTAAGAAATGAAATCCAAGTTAAGTATTTGAGCACCACAACTTTATGCCCATTCCCATCACTGGAAAACTGTAGAAATTTTTTAAGTGAAAAAATTTCTGAATTCGAGTCTAATGCCTTCTCCCCTTCTCTATCACAAAAAAACTAAGCCATTACTAAATTCACTGTAATACCTCTCACGAGGCAAACTGTTAATGTTCACCATGTCATTTTAAAAAATCTAATATATTGAGCACCTGGGGGGCTCATCCAACTCTCGGCTTGATCTCAGGGTTGTGAGATCGAGCCCCATACTGGGCTCCATGTTCAGCAAGGTATCTGCTTGAGATTCTCTCTCCCCTTCTGCCCTTACCTCCCCCACCTCACATCACTCTCTCACTCTCCCTCTAAAATAAATAAACCTTTATAAAAAAATCTAATCTATTGATAACTCTCTTAAAGACATTACCAGTTTAATTAAACAGGCAACTACTTAATGTAATCTAATATTTAAAGCACAAGACTTTAGGTCTCTAATTCCCAGAATTCTTATTAGCCAGCTTTAGAATTTAAAGCTCTTCCAAGTTCAATCACATAACTTCTATTCTAAGACTTCTACCTATTACCTGCAACAGTCCCATCAGTTTTTGTTAATTTCCGATCTTTACTGACTTTATGCATTTGGTTGGGGACTGCAGGGAATAAAGTTAAATTCTCATTGTCTTTAGTTAGGATAGGGAACATCCAAAAAAAAACCTTTAAAAATATACATACCCAGTGACCAAGCAACTGAACTGGTAGAAATTTTATCCTATAAATACATCCACATACGTGCTTCATAATACATGCCCAAATACATACTTTAGGGCATATAAAGGGGAGAGGCAGCAGCGGGGGGGTGGAGAGGTGGGAGGAGGGAGGGATCATCCATTAATCACCAGCCAAAAAAAGATCCATAACATAATAATGACCTAACAACAGATGTAAAAACAAGAGATCTCTCTCTCACATGTGCATTTACTTGGAACAACCTCCAAAACAGAATATTGTGAGGAAATAAGTAAATGGCAAAAGTGTATACAGTCTCCTTGCATATGTATTAAGAATGTATACAAATACAGAATACAAATATTCTATGAGTACACAGAAATTTCTGGAAGGATACACAAGAAATTAGTAACAACTAATACACATAGAGAGGTGGGGCAACTGGTAGACACAACATGGAGAAATTTACTTTCACTACATAGTGTATTGTTTTTCGTGTTTGCATACCAGATGCATATTATTATTCAAATAATTTAAAAATATAGAATAGTTTATGTATCAATAGTATTTGAAGGCTAGTTGATTTTTATTAGGTGTTAATGCTTTCAAAAGTACAACAGTGTGCTGAGGATTATTTCTAGATCTCAAACAAGTATTTGAATGATGGCTGTACTATAGGGCTTACTTAGGTAATTCAAACTTAAGTTTGAGGAGTAAGGCAATAGGTGTTAGTCCACCTCTGGTTTCCTTATTTCCTTGTGCTGACCACTGACCAAATACGAATGAAATGAATCTTTAGTAAATGTCCATTCCTTTAACAAGTTTGTTTCTGTAACTAATGCACACAACTGCAGTATTCATGGATTAAATATACTCTGAGACTCAGTTCAAGCCCTTCCGAATCTACCTAGTTCACCAAGCCCTTTAAAATCTACCTAAACCCCATCTTCATAGATGGTTAGAAGGTATCATAGCCCCTAAACTACGTAAGTTTTTGCACTGGTGAACTATTTTTCTCACACTTTCATTTATCAATTATTGCTGATTTTGTTAACAAAATTCTTGAGCCAAGACCTTTTCCTAAGCATCACAATTTTTCATGCTGAAAACACTTAGTAGATGTCACAAGAACCTGAAGCCTTCCATCCGGACTGCTGCTCTATTCTTCGAAGTTGGTAGCACCAAAATCACCTGCCATTTGGTTAAGAACTAGTCATCTTTGCTTTCCCACATAATGGCCCCTCGCATCCAATTAACCACTAACCATTTCATAGTTAATTAGGGTCTTAACTATTCTTCCTTTCCAATCCAAATAACATATAAAAACTAGTTTCCTTGCCTACATTCTGAGTTCCTACAAATGTACCCTTCCCAAAATGTAATTAACTTTACTAATACAAACTTGACCACCACCATTCTCTGGCCAAAAGCTTCCAATATATTTTGCCATGGAATAAGATCTGATTAGTTTTCTACTCTCCTTTTGGATTACTACCAGCTTCGTGCACATTTATCAGCTCCCAGGCTTTGCTCATAATGGGTCTTCTTTGATTATATCTACTGTCAAAGACAAGCTATAACTCATCTTGAAAATGATACTCAGGCACTTCTACCTTCCCCATTCCTTGGACATACTCATTAAGTAATTCTCTGCCTTTTGTTCGGAATGGTCCTTAAATCTCCCTTGCCTAAGCAAGAACATTTTCCTCATCCTTCTCAATTAGTTTATCTCCTACTCATTTCTCTTCTCCAAACTCTCTGTAACACTTCATTTTGGACAAATAGATCTCTTACGTAAGTGAAGTCACCCTAATATTGAGCACTGCCACTGAGCTGAACACACAGCATGCTATTTTTTTTCCCCAGTGGGTAATGGAATACGTGATAACCTATTGTACATGATGCTCCAAGTCAATCACAACAAAACGCTTTTTTATTGATGATTCTAAGACTTATTTTATATTCACGTGTGCTTTCTTGAATTTTTCCTTTCTTCTCCCTGCCTCCCAAGTCATATAAATGTAATCCAAGTCTCAAATTATTCGAAGGTGCTGTCCCTACTATGTTTACCATCCTCTTGTTTTCCCTTAGGCCTTTTCTTCACCACTGTATAGAACTACTGTACTACATTCCGACCTCTGCCACCAGGGTTTGGAACTGTTCAACAACAGGAGCACCTTGTATCTAGGTCATATTGGCTGCCTTAAGTTTTAAATGTAGCAAATACTTAAATAGAACTGATATTCCATGTCAACAGTACCTACTACAGAATCAGTGAATCATGATCTACGACCACTTCTATTTTATACTCACCTACACTCTTTCCAAATGTAACAATGATATAATTCTTCACAATTCATTCATAGGCCCTATCCATTTAAAAAAAACATTTTAGGGAACGCCTGGGTGGCTCAGTTGGTTAAGCGGCTGCCTTCGGCTCAGGTCATGATCCCAGCGTCCTGGGATCGAGTCCCGCATCGGGCTCCTTGCTTGGCAGGGAGCCTGCTTCTCCCTCTGCCTCTGCCTGCCATTCTGTCTGCCTGTGCTTGCTCACTCTCTAACAAATAAATAAATAAATAAATAAAAATTTTATTGATCAAATACATGCATATATCCAAACAGCAACAGTGCACATACATTAAATGACCATTCTAATACCTAAGTTATTTTTAACAATGTGATAAAATTCTGGAAAACAAAAAACTCATTATAGTACTAGCACCCATGGTATTGTGTATGCATATCTTCAAGCACTACCCCAAAGAAAATAACTATTAAAGAACAAACAAGAAAGGAATAGCTGCTTTCATTTAATGATGATCCAGCCAAAAGCACATACAATCCCGAAAAGCACTGAGACTCTACTGGGTATCGTTTTGCTGCAGCTGTTCCATACAACAACAGCCCAGATTGGAGCAGAAAAAAGTGAGCCTCCAGGAAGAATCCTGGGATGAGGAGGGGAGCTAAAAGTAGGATGATGAGCATGAGAAATTAATGAAATGGTAAAGATACTGAATGCTGGGGGAAAAATTTTATTAAAAACTTATACAAATTAGTTCAAACAGCAATTAGTGGTCTTAAATCAATTCTCTTTCCACACTACTGAAACATAGAAAATGTAACTATGGTTCAAGTAAATATTAAAATATACTTAACGGTGCCTGGGTGGCTCAATCAGTTAAAAATGTGACTCTAGATCTCAGCTCAGGATTGATCTCAGGGCTTTAAAAACAACACGCACAACCAAAAAACATACACACACACTCTTGTATTTCATATAGTACATATTAACTATAAAGAAAAAATTACATTAGAACTTTGGCTTACCTGAGTTGATTCAATTTATTTGTCCTCCATGTAGATGTTAGATGACATGTACCACTGTTAACATGTTGATTATTAACTAAAGTTGTACCATAATGTAAACTGGAAAATTTTTTAAACATTCACAAATACTGCACTTGGACATTTATCTCCCAATTTTTTAACAGCTCTGAAGTCAAGGAGGAAAAAAATGGCAAAACAGAAAATTGTTTTGTTTAGGTCCCAACTAAGGGGCATTCCCTTTCTTCCTAGCTTATATTAATTTGCATTTACTATAAAATACATGAAAGATAAAAACCTAAATCCAGGAACTTAGTAATGTCTACTATTTGAGAAAAATCTTAATCTTCTTAGAAATATTGCAAATCATATTGTAAGGGTAATTCAGAAAAGCAAATAATGCCTATTTTATAGGTAATTTTAAAAATCCCTATAATCCATCAAAATGAACAGTAATGAATGTTAACTCAAAGACAATGATAAAGGAATGGAAGGGAATTGGTAGCCCTGAAGAACCCCTTTAGAGTACTGGGATAATTACCCACTCTTAAATAGGAACTGTTAACAAAAGACCAAGTGAGATAAAGTTTCTTCAAACTTTGTATTATATGCTTTTCTCTCCTAATATTTGTACAGAATAGTTTTTCAAGCTCTTTTTCATATAATACCCAAGTTATTTTTCAAATCTTCTAGGAGGACTAGGCATTCCCTTCATAATGTCCAAGTTTTACTGAATGACTTCTCTGGAAATAAATCTTAACCACTCTGTCATTTTGAAGTTCAATTACTAGAGAATAACCATAATCAGAACTTCAGTGTCTGTAGAAGTATATCTGATGATAACATATAAAAAGTGTATATGGATAATCACAGCAACAATGAGCTGAAGTTGCTACACATTAATAGGAGACCCTTCTGAGTATTTCCCAAGGAGTTGGCTCTTTGCAGCCAACCTGTCCTACTTTTCCTGCTTCAAATCTCTTCAAGATATACCAATGATTAGAAAAGGTGCAACAAAGAAACAAATATGTAAACTTACAATCAACAGCCTTCATTTTATACTCAATTAGAAACACAGATATTCTTTTTCTGGAAATAGGAATTGGATTTGGACACTTTAAGAGGCGTTTTATTTTAAGAGGGGGAGGGAGAGAACCTTAAGTAAGTTCCATGCATAGCACAGAGCCTGACACAGGCTTGGTCTTACAACCCTGAGATTATGACCTGAACCAAAATCGAGAATTGATCAAGAGCTGGACACATAACTGCCTGAGACACCCAGGTGACCCCGACACTTCAGGAAGGCTTTATATTTCCTTCCAACTCCTCTGGTCTCCTTAATGCTTAGGATTCCACCAATACCAAAACACCCAATACACAAAACATACACTTGGGAACTTTCTTTTTCTTTTTTTTAAAGATTTTATTTATTTATTTGACAGACAAAGATCACAAGTAGGCAGAGAAGCAGGCAGGGAGAGAGGAGGAGGCAGGCTCCCTGCGGAGCAGAGAACACCATGCAGGGCTCAATCCCAGAACCCCAGAATCATGACCTGAGCTGAAGGCAGAGGCTTTAACCCACTGAGCCACCCAGGTGCCCCCACTTGGGAACTTTCTTAATTGAAAAAATCTAGGAACGCTTATTGTTCCAGCAGTTAAAAATTTTCTTTCTTCCATGCCATCAACCTCAACAACTCTCCAGCTTTAGAGTAAGGTGTGACTTCCATCCATCCATTTCAAATTACTCCCTTCACATGTCCTTCTGTCACTTGCTCTTAGTACTTTCTTTTTAGATAGATTTTTTTCTTTTTAAAGATTTTATTTATTTATTTGTCACAGAGAGAGGGAGAGAGAGCGAATGAGCACAGGCAGACAGAGTGGCAGGCAGAGGCAGAGGGAGAAGCAGGCTCCCTGCCAAGCATGGAGCCCGATGTGGGACTCGATCCCAATGACCTGAGCCGAAGGCAGCTGCTTAACCAACTGAGCCACCCAGGCGTCCCTTTAGATAGATTTCTATATAGACATATGTAAGGGTACATATTACCCTAAATTCTATTAAAACCTGGACTATTCACTCATACTCTCTACTGGCTCTTTCTCTGATGCTAAATACAATGATGAAATTGTCTAAGAATTTATCATTTCTTCCCATGATTTCTCTTGCCACCCACTGGATTTCAAGCTTAAAGAAGGTGAGGACCAATTCTATTATCTTCACTATTATATAAATGAACTGAGACAAAAATGTTCAGTAACTATTTAGGGAATGAATAAGCAATCTGGGATTCTTATCCACACACTATAATTGGTACTGAAAACTACACTTAAATCTATGCCTTTACTCCATGATGTTCCCGAGACTGGTTCAAAAAATACTCAATGTCAAATGTGCTATGATATGGGGAACACTAATTAAGAGATTAATAAAATGCAAGCACAACAAGCAAGTAAGTAAATACGATATACTGACAAAGTGACAGGACTGAAAATTCTATGGGGGAAGACTCTTAAGAAACCTACAAAAGTATCTGGGGAGACAGGGGAACAATTTTAGTGTTTAGTACACAAGGGGTGGAAAGTAGATGAGGTTAGAAAGGTAGACTGAGAACAGATCATAAAAAGCCCTGTGACCTAGAGGCACCTGGCTGGCTTAGTTGGTAGAGTGTGCAACTCTTGGATCTTGCGGTTGTGGGTTTGAGATTACTTTAAAAAAAAAAAAAAAAAAAAAAGCCCTGCGGCCTACTATATAGTTGGTTTTTTGTTTTTGTTTATTTGTATTTTTGAAAGAGAAAAAGAAAGAGAGAGCATGAGCGGGGCTCTATCCCACAAGCCTGAAATCACAACCTAAGCCGAAACCAAGAGTCTGATGTACAACCAACTGAGCCACCCAGGTACCCTTATAGTTGGGTTTCAATTAAAATGAAAAGCTACTGCATCTGAAAAAGGAGACCTACAATGATCTAATTCACATTTTAAAAGGATGCACTAGATATGATGTAGAATCTAAATTACAAGAACAAAAGAAAAGCATTACAAGTTAACAAATGACAGTGCCTTGAGAACATATTTATTTACCAGTAGAGTTTTAAAATCCCAACAATCCACCATAGACACTCAAAACTAAAATATGAAAAAAATCTAATACCTTCCTTTCCTTCAAGCAGCTACCCCACCCTTGATCCTGAACACACTTACCTTCTGTGTTTCAGTTAATGGTTACCACAACCATCACCCCATCATTCAAACTAGAAAACTCCTAGATTACTTTTCATCTCCTCCTTTCCCTCCAACACACTAGTCTGTTAAATTCACTCTACTCCTGAATTACCATCTGATATCGGAACAATCATCAAGGACACTAAAGATCCTTTCAAATATCATGTGGGGGGAGGAGAATATGAGAGTGAACCAATGATCTATGTGGTCTGTTTTCTGATCCATTTACTTCTTTTTTTTTTTTTTAAAGATTATTTATTTGGCAGAGAGCTCACAAGTAGGCAGAGAGGCAGGCGGGGGAAGCAGGCTCCACGCCGAGCAGAGAGCCCGATGTGGGACTCGATCTCAGGACCCTGAGATCATGACCTGAGCTGAAGGCTGAGGCCAATGAGAAACCCAGATGCCCCTAATCCATTTACTTCTTGTCCTGACACCCAATCACCTAAAAGGCAAAGATCAAAACTCCTCTACTTAGATCGGTTTTATCTAAACATTACTTCTTACCTTCTCTACTCTTACCTCCTCCCCTAGACAGCTCCTTAATAACTGCTCAGGATCTCTATTCAGTTATTAGTCCTTCTGACCACACCATTCCATCTTCCCACAACCCTCCTTCCTTATCCTCTACATCCAAAAAACCTATAGCTAGCAAGTATTTACTCACCTTTATGACCTGCTCAAAAGTTATCATCTTAGCGAATTCTTCCCAGTATAAGTGAATACTTGCTTCTAGGTTTTCAGAACATTTCCTATACCCTTCCTTACTACCAACTGGTCTTACACTTTGCTTCTGTAAAACCACTAAACTCTAAATCCCAAGAGGGCAAGGACCATATTTTATTCGTTGTATATTCTCATGTCAACAACCATGTGTTGCCCTCAGCTGGTGTCTCATTCACTAAACAAACATTTAATGAGGATGTAATATAAAATGAAGACAAATCACTAAATGATAAGATCCCTACTCTCCTAGAGCTGACATTCTGGATAGAATCAAGTAAACAAATAAATGAACACAAATCTTCACACAAAGATTTTAAGAGAAATCTTGTAGGACAATAAAATTTGGGGACTTAAAATTTTATGGCGTATCAAATAAATAATAAACACAAAAGAAAAATAACAAAAATGAAAGAAGTAACTGTAACCTTAATGTGTACAATTTATTTCCTAAAAACTGATATTCAAATTTCTTTCTGGCACTCCTGCACAAACACCAAGCAATTATACTACCAGGAAATCAATCTAACACCTAATGGTGAATACATAAACTCTAAAGTTCAACCTCATTTGTTCATTTGTTAAAAAAACAAAAATAACTGCATAATTACACCATGTAATGAGATTCCGGGACTATATCTACATAAGGAAAAGAGAAATTTGACAAAGTCACGGTTCCCAACCAGCACTATCCAGAAGAAAAATAATGCAATGTAAGAAATTTTAAATTTCCAAGTACATTAAAGAGAAAAAAAGCAACAGATGTAATTAGCTAAGTAGTACATTTTATTTAACCCAATATATATAAAATTTATCATTTCAACATATGGCCATATTAAAAATTGAGATAGTTTACATTCTTTTCTTCATATCAAATCTTTCCAATTCTGTACTCTACACATCTAATTCAACTGGCAAATTCTCTACAATATTTATGTGTATGTATATTTCATTACTTAAGATGCAAAAGATTTGAATACCCAAGTTTTTCCAAATATGCTAAACACTGTACCGATAAATTGAGTGTAATTACAATAAATTTAAAAATCTTAGTTTCACTACTCCCATTCCAAAGATTCAATAATTCCTTATGGCCACCACATTGAACAGCACAGCTCCAACAGTAGATTTACAGCATCCACTTCACCCACAATGTTGTCTTTTATCAGCACAGACCAAATTAAACAATGTTGTCCCTTTTTCTCCTGAGACAGACATTTTCTAGTCCTCTAATCTAAAATAGCTGTCACTTTCTCTACCTTTATGACCTCATAAATTATTTCAACTCTATTTGTTCCTCTAGGTCTAGAACACTAGTGCCATGGAAGCTGCATACAGCTATTATCTGCAGTGCCCAAAGTGCAAGAAACCATCAACACAGCAACAGTGGAAAACCAGTACTGAATGTTTTAAATGCTAAATTATTTAACATGTACATCATACTTATGTGATCTAAAAAAAGAATGACTAGAAACTGCTTGTGACAGGTAGTCTTCCATATGGTTCAAGTAGATGTAAAATAATTCAAATTTTAAGATCTATAATTTCAATCAACCTAGGGAATATCTCGTCCATTCAGAAGTCTAAAAAGATTATACGAACCTAACTATATCTTAGTTTACCTCAGCTCTGACATTGTAGCACAAATACTGGGACATAAACTAATTCCTCCTAAAATATATAAGCATATTAAATATAGCAAGGGAGAAATTGACAATCTGAATACTTGTTTTCTATATTATAGTTCCTACCCCCCAAAATCTGGAGCATGTCGTTTTCTAAAACCTTCTGATCTCCTCTGTATTTTAAAAGATTTAATAGCTCCAGGTCAAAGTCAATGTACCGTAATATAAAGAAAAAAATAAGGATTTCTGAATTTTCCTAATTAATCATGTGTTATTCCATTCGTAGCAACAGAGACAGTATAAATCTATAAAGTTTTTGTACCTGCCTAGTAGGATAATAATTGGGGCTCTTAAATATGGGATCAGGTGTGCAGGGAATACAGAGGTCTTCCTTATCTGTGGTTCTGCTTTCCACAGTTTCAGTTACCCAGGAGTCTGGAAGCAGACAATACTCTACTCTTCAGACATACGGTCAGAAGGTCACTAGCACCTTAATGCTACATCACAATGCCTATGACATTCACCTCATTTATCTCGTCACAAATGCATTCTGTCATCTCACATCATCAAAGGCACTGAATACAGTACAATATTCTGAGACAGAGGCCACATTCATGTAACTTTTATTTATAGTATAATTGTATTTTTGACTAGTCATTATTGTTAATCTCCAACTATTATGCCTATTTATAAATTAAACTTTACTGCAGAAATGCCTCTTAATTAGGGGGAAGAGGGGGGGGCCTGGGTGGCTTAGTGGGTTTAAAGCCTCTGCCTTCGGCTCAGGTCATGATCCCAGGGTCCTGAGATGGAGCCCCACATGGGGCTCTCTGCTCAGCAGGGAGCCTGCTTCCCTTCCTCTCTCTGCCTGCCTCTCTGCCTACTTGTAATCTCTGTCTGTCAAATAAATAAATAAAATCTTAAAAAAAAAAATAGGGGGAAAAGGTATATACAGGGTTTGGTACTGTCTGTGCTTTTCCACTGAGGGTCTTGGAATGTTTCCTCCTCAGATAAGGGGACATTGCTATATAGGGAAACCATAACATGAATCAGAACCTTCAGTATAGGGGCGCCTCGGTGGCTCAGTCAGTTAAGCAGCTGCCTTAGGCTCAGGTCCTGGGATCAAGCCCCACATGGGGCTCCCTGCTTCTCCCCCTCCAACTGCCACTCTGCCTACTTGTGCTGTCAAATAAACAAACAAAATCTTTAAAAAAAAATACGAAAGAAAGAAAGAAAACCGGTGTAGATTAACAGCTTGCTTTTTCAAATTTACCTTTTTTCTGCATTTGTGTTCCTAAAAATAAAGCACTGACTTGTAGAAATATAATTCACTGTAGTGTCCAAGTACTGCCACAGAAGTTAATCATTTCTTGATTGAAGAAAACTAGTAATAAATAACTGAAGAGGAAAAACAAATGTGTAAGAAACCTATCCATGTAATTTTTTTAAAATAGATTCAAGAAACTTTTACTCTCAATAGACTACATGAGAATTTCGCAGTTGGAAAATAGGTTAATAAGCCATGTTGGGGAAGAAACCTAGTAGTCTCTTTGAATCCTGGGTTCCTGTGGAACAAGGAATCTGACTTCTTAATTAAAAAAAAAAAGGTGGGGGGGGGGTAGGTTGATGCAAAGTTGAAAGATAAAAAGTAGACGAATTGACTTGAGGACAGATATGTAACCACTCAGAGTCAATCCCATTTCTAGTTCACAAAACCACAAAATACTTGGTCAATGTGGATTTCCTGGTAAAACTGAGAGGACATTATGGTATGGCAATCTTTGGGAAGCAAGAGAGAGAGAGGCACCCAGGTGATATTGAAATAACAAACAAGTCTCTCTTTGTTTCCTATACACAGATTTTAGCAGACATACACAAAGTTCTAGAAACTACCTGCTGAAAAATTTAAAAGGCTATACACCAGGTGATTGTTTCTTTGCACTAAGTGGTCAAAATTTTTGAAAGGAACTATGAACTATAATCAGTATCACAACTATGTGCTCTCATTATGTGCTCATCATTTAATTGTTTTAATGTACTGCATTTAATGTATTGAATAGACTTTGAATAATACACATATGTAGCATAAATCTTTGTAAGGTCTCATAAGCTAGGTTATAACTTTTACCATAAAATTGCTTAACAATTTCCATTTGCTGAACTCCTTGGTGGCATTACTTTCTAAAACGAGTAATGAAAATTAAAGCTGCAAACCAAGAGAAAGTTATTTTAATAAACATACTGTCTTAGAAAATGCATTTATCAAATCTGTACCTTCAATCTAGTAAACTAAAAGACCAGTTCACAAAAGAGAAAGGTTGAGCCATCATTTTAATTCATCAAAATAGTGTCACTATATTCTTATTTACCAAGATGGTAAGCAAACCAGGAGTGTTTTCTAAAACCTTCATCTGTCAGGCATAACCACTTCAAGATTTTTTTTTTTTTAAATAACCATGACACCCAAAATGGGGCTCAAACTCACGACCCCAGCAAAGTCAAGCACGAGTCCTACAGCTGGCCAGGCACCCCAGGCATCTTCAAATATACTTACACAAAAACATTGTTACAGTGTTCCATTTCTCATAGTGTATAGGTAGTTGAAAATCAGTTAAGTGAGAAACCTTTACCAAATTTTCAAATTGTACTTTTCTGTATTCTCTTTTCACTTGAATTCACTAGGCTTGTGACACAAAAAATCCTAGTTCAAAATTCTTATGTGTAAGATTTAGCACTCAATTGGCTACTTAAAACTAATGGACTTTTTTGCAGTACTTGTCAGTCGGCAGTTAACTGGAAACATTTGGGAGTTTTGAATGGTCTCAATGATTGGCCAGAGATCCTAAATAGCATATAATGTACCAGGACAATCACCTATGCTACCACCAATAAAAACTAACTAACCAAAAAAGTTACTGTAATTCTTTTGAGTAAAACTTCAAAACAGAGATTCTCAAAGAGTCCCCAAACCCAACATTATCTCCATCAGGGAACTTGTTAGAAATGCACATTACATAGCCCTACCTGAGACCTGCTGAATCAGAAACTGTTAGGTAGAGCCCAGAAATCTGTTTTAATAAGCCCTCCAGGTGACTCTAATGCACACTGAAGTGTGAGGACTACCAATCTGGAAGGATATTCACATGTGGATATTCACATGTGGATGCTGGTTTTTAATTTAGAGAAGGGATTTTTGTTTTTTCCACTCCTGTATCTCTGCCTTAGAAAAGGGTACAGCAAACAAAAGGACCCCTCAATACATATTGGTACAATAAATACATGGTTATAATGCAATTCTGAATGACATGGCTCCCCCATAAACTCTGTATGACTGCGAAAGTATCATTTCGTGGACAATTACTCTGATTTTCATGTTCAACTTTGTTGAACTGCTGATTCCTAATGTTTAAAATATTCTAACCAGTCCATGAACATATAAATATTCTAAGCAATTCTAAGAATTAGCATTATAGACTAAGTAACCACTGAGCAAGTTACTACTGCCTCCAACACTTTTAAGAAGGTCAGAAATTAAAAGACAGTCACTATGTGTGAGACTGTTTACTTTTTCTCATTACATCAAACACCAAGCAACATTTGTAAATCTAAGCAGTGTGTCACATTTGATGCTGATTTAATGTTACCTAATAATCTGAAAATACCCTGATGAAAAATTAACTACCATTATCCTGGCAAAATGTATAATAAATGTATAATATAATTTGCAGAAATTAAATAAGCATACAAAAATGAGAGTAACTCATAGGCCAAACTTGGCAAAGTTAACAGTGATAAGATTATATTTACACAGTTCTTCTAAAACCCCAAAACATACGTAAACTCTCATTCACATTCACAAATGTCTGGTAGGATGGCATTTTGCATAAAGAAGATGAAATAAGGATGAGTATGTCTTAAGAGATTCAGTCACAGATATAACATGAAACATAATGGATTACTGTGGCTACTCCTTTAAGTTTTGATACTCATATCCATGTATTTCCCACCTTAAATATCTGAAATAATTTCAGAAACAAATTTTAGATATAAGTACAATTCCGAAATCTTCAATGCTGCAAACAACACTTACACAGAGCATTTAAGAAATTCTAGGTCCATTACATCACTACTCAAGTAAAGTCCACACATTACTATTGATGTAATGCAGAACCCTTGTTTTTAATAAAAACCATTTCTTATTAATTGACAATACTCTTATTTTTTAAAGATTTTATTTATTTATTTGAGATAGAGTGAGAGAGAGGGAGCATGGCCTGGGGGAGGGGGACAGAGGGAGAGAAAGAAGGAGACTCCTCGCTGAGCAGAGCCCAATGTGGGGCTCAATCCCAGGAACCCGGGATCATGACCTGAGCAGAAGGTAGATGCTTAACCGACTGAGCCACCTAGGTGTCCCAACTGATACTTAAAAAAAAAATAAGCTGAAAATTTAAAAAGTATGTATTCCTCCTAAGTATACTTCTTAATTCTACCTAATCGTACTATAATTGGTCTTTATGAGATGGAAGTGCCTTACATGAAATATGGGTGATTATACTGTAGAAAACAGAACTGAAATTTTACATACACATATATGCAGAATACCACCTTTTAAAATCCATTTCTTTAACTCAGAAGACAAACAGTAATTCTAATTTAAGATTTTTATATCAACACAGTCAACAAAATCTAGTATCTATTACAGAGGGAAGAACTAGTAAGAGTAACAGTGATTCAAACCGTAAAACAATATATTTGAAAAACAATTTTTTTAAAATGTGTACTACAAACTGGCAAGATTACTTTAAGAAATGCACTATACTCTATCTAGAAAATATAGGCTTCTCTTATTGAAAAGGGAAAATGTACATCATAAAACAAAGTATTTTCCACTGGTCCCACCAAGTAAATAAAAAAAATAATCAAATAGTAAGTTTCAACCAAAAGGAATCCCTGAAGATAGTTATAATCTAAACACGGTTTTATAGAAAAAGGCAAGAAGTAATATTCCCAAGGTAACAGCATTCTGGTTGTGCCTTTAAATATTCAGTATTTTAAGATTCAAACTTCAACTATTAATACTGTTTTTTAGTAATCAAGAAAACAAAATTTCAAGATGGCTTTTCTACATGTAGAAGACAGTGCTTTTAACAAGTAAAAAAGAATATATAATACACAGACTTCAATCAGACACTATTAAAAAAAGTTAAGATCAGATACTAAAAAAATAATGAAATTCTTCACTATTTCCCCCAGAGTGATGTTCTAAAAATTACTAATCCACACTCAACTGGGAAGCTTTGTGTGTTTCATTTTACACAACTGTGAAAAACAATTATGTAAAAGTGAGCACACTAAAATTGTTTCCTATTTTTAGAAATTTAGTTCTGAAGGGTGCTGGAAAGGCAATAATGCTCTTGAAAGTATGACACTACTCTCGATGTATTTAATCATCATTTATTTAGGATGAAATAAACCCACATGGGTCTATTAACTTAAGTGATGGACTTGCTACTTACTTTGAAGTAGTTTCCACCTCTTCCCTCCACCCTGTCCCAAATAAGTCCATGTCTACAAGCATCTATCAATGAAGTAAGCACAGGAACATATTTACAACTGCTTAATTTAGGAGTCAGATATGTGGGTGTTCAATAACTTATGTTTGAAAATAGTCTGACTTTCAAATCATTAGCACTTTCTTATGTTTCAGGAACATATTTTAACATATTATGAGATATTGTAACACAAGAGCACACACAAAACATTTAAATACCACAATATTCCCCAGAAAATTTCCTCTATTTTTGCAAAATAATGTATCCCTTTTATTTCTGGTAGTCCCATTTGACACTGAATTTCAAAACTTTTAAAAAAGGTTTAAACATAAACATCACATTCACAAGACATTTTTTTTCAATCACACACTTATTTCAATCACACACGTTATCTTTTTCTAATTCAGAATCTAGGCTGTAAGTAGCAACCAAACCCCCAAATATTAATTACTGACCATTAATCATTCACACTAATAGTTAGTAATTATTATAGACTTTACTTTTAAATACCAAGTTACTGAAATGTTCAACAAGTATGTTTTGAATAAAATGTAAAGATGTAACTCCAATTAGTACTTGAGAAACAAGATCCAACATTCCATTAATGTCCTTGTTGATAATTTCTATTTCTTCTATTAAATGTCAATTCTGGTGAAAACAGGTTATTTTTTCCCCTAATATTACGGATTCTGTTGGGTTAAATAAATATTTAATTTCTTTTACTGAGTGCTCAGTACTCATTTTAAAAAGAAAAATCCAAAAATTCAAGGAATAACAAATTGGGCTTTATGAAATTTGAATGAACCAAAAGTTCTTTAAAAACTAGGTCTGTCAAAAAACAAAGAAACAAAACAAAACAAAAAAACTAGATCTGGCAAGAAGAAAAACAATTTATTTATCTTCAAAACAAACAAAAACGTGTAAATTTTGACAAAATAATTAGGAAAGTGGGTGTTCCTTTATTTTATGTACATTAATTACATAATAATAGCATATGAAATCTAAATCCTACAGACTTTTAATTCAGTAAATTATGACACAAAAAGAAACATGATATTGTGAAATTCTAAGATTATTTCATATTACCTTCTTATGGAAAATTATGGAAGCATATGATAAGTTCAGACTTATTTGGAAAAGCTAATACTATTATTTATTTTTATATCTACTGTTTTTAAGCAAATGACATTCAAATATCTTCCTCAGTATGTATACTAATTCACAAGAAAAAATACTGACTGAACCAGCCACAAAGTTGTTCATACAACTAAAAACTGAGTAACTGGGGGTTCACAGATGCTCCACTTGACTGTCACTCAGAAGCTGACTGTTCCCAGGGTAAACTTGATAAGTACTGGAACAAAGATTTTCTTGATGCAGGGAAAAAGCTGTGTAGAACTCTATTCTTGGAGCCAGAGTTGAGCCGGATACTAGAAAGTTCAGGAGATTAGGACATCTCTTTTGTGTACTGGCTTTCAAATGTTCTTGAATCAATGTTACAGAATTTCACAGCCTTGGCCAAAGACAGCTTGGTATTAACACCAAAGGATTAAGTTTTTCCCACTCTTAATTCAGTTTTGAAGCAAAATACAGTGCTAGCAATTACCTGGGATTATATGAATAAAAATATAGATGATGGGAAAGCTATATTTAGGTGCAACAGGTATCACTTAAAAATTATAGTTACTGTTAAAACCCCCTACACTGCAATTAATTAAATTCCACTCATCATACATGTGGAAAATGTTATAAGAACAATCTTTTTTGACTATTACTTACAACTTCCAAATCATGTTTTCAAGTATTTGCCAAAAAACAAAAGCCTATGAATACTGCAAATTTTAGAAAATAAGTCTATCCATACAGCTATGTCTAAAAAATATGTGAAACAGTACAAAAGAAAAATGTTACAAAAGAATGCATCTCAATTTTGCTTTACAACTCCTTTTATGCAAGATTTTAAATTAACTGAATTTATTTTTTTACAAAGTATGCCTTCCAGCATAAACAAATACCATGCAAAAACAAGTTAATTTTTACATACTGTTCATTTCAAAACAGAATAGTTTTCAGAAAAATGCTAAAAGCATGATACAGTAACACACTGAAATGTGAGAAATAACTGTTATGATCAATAGCTGATGCATCAGATTTGTGGCTTAATGTAAATATATAATTCCTTAAACATAATTTTAAATTAAACATGGCTAACATACAAAAATTTAAATATAGCAAGGACTTTGTTTTAGAATGACAATTACAATATGATAAAAATCAGTTTATTCCTAGTACTGAAAATCAAACTTCAAAATATGTGACAGTAGAGGGAACTAATCTGATTCCAACGACCTTAGCCATTCTCAAATTATTATTTTTTTTAAAATCACCACTTGAACTGTATTCCTTGGAAACAAACACAACTGGCCTGTCAGACAAGTTTATTGGACTTACCTAACTATAGGAAGATATTTACAACACCACAAAGTTAATCCATCTTTAATACTTCTGTAAACACTCTCAAGAAATACCCAATTCTAAATCACAACAAATCCTTTTAATGTCCAACCTAACAGTATTTTTTTATTTTAAAAGAAAATTAAAAGGGTAAGATCTAGATACTGACACCAAATAATGGCAGATAAGATTAAAAATAGACATAAATTTTAAAAGCAAAAGAGATTTGCCTCCAAACAGTTTTTTTTTTCCAAGATTCAAAAGGTTTATTTGAAAAAAATCAGCACAGGACAAAGATATCCTTAATATTCCTTCTCAGAATATGTGAATATTCAGAATCTATATGAAATGTAGACAACAACTCTGGTTTCACAGAAAGAACATCATGGTTTTATACAAATGTAAGTCCATTCCCACATCACTCCCCAACGTACTATTTTATCCACCCCTTACTGACATTAGCTTTCACTAAGCTTCTATCTTTAGTGCTACTTGCAAAAACTAAAAAGCAGAAAATCATTTTCATTTTTAAATCGTTGGGATTAATTAAAGCAACCAAAGTATTACTATTAGAGCAAAGTTTAGTAAAATTATGAGAGAATACTACTAATAACATTTGTAAATTATCCAAAATGATTTCTTTATTGAGATTAAGTAACTACATAGACTTCACAGTTCTATGGCATACTTATATTTAGCTAAAGTCACAAACACATTTTAACATTCACAATGATGAGCATCATCATTACCATTCTGATCTACAAAGCTTATGTATGAATAAAGAAAAATACAAAAACCTCAAGTTTTACAAAAGAAAAACTTTAAAGTCTACATACATTAACAATGAAACCATTTCTTCCAGGTAACAAGTACAAGTGTAAAGGCATACCACTGAGGTTTTTTTCTCTTAGTAGCCAGGAATGAAAGAATGTTTAATATCTACGACGCTTATTAGGGCCTTCAAAGTTGCCCCCTTGGCTTCCTCTACCAAAACCACCAGGACCACCACTAACAGGACCTACACCACTCATTGGTGCTTGAGGGGTTTCAGAACCTGTTCTACTCCCCATAGGTGATCCCATCTGAGATGATGGTCCTTGAGGAAATCTATCATTGTGCTATGATACCACATAATAAATATGAAGTCCATTTGGAACACGCCAAATGTAAGTGACAAGAAAAATTGGCAAAATCCCAAGTGGTGGTGTCATGAAGTTCAGCAGAAAGTCCAGCAGAATCAGGATCACACATAGAAGGAAGAAAGGAGCAATTTAATTAGTTACTACGTTTAAAAAAAAAAAAAAGCATCTGAAGAGTTACAATTGCTAATGCTATGCCCCAATTTCATGAAAAAAAGAACTGATTTTAAGATGTAAGCAAGTGCCATTTAAACCTCATCAGTATTACAATACTGTTCTGATCTCTCTTTTTCTTAAAAGCTTATACTGTACTGTGTAACAAAAAATATATTTTTTAAACTCAAAGAGGTAAAACTGGGGAGCAGCATCACATTGAGAAAATAAACATTTAAAATTTTTCAACAGTAATGCTTTTAACAAAAAACTAGTACAAAAACAAAGAGTTAAATTTCAGCATTAAAACTTTTGAGGTGTTTTACCAGAAAGACATTAGTGGGAAAACAGATACAGTTTTTTAAAACTGACAGTTTACTAATATGTACTACTAATAGCACAATAAATAAATATCTGAAACTTATGCTTTGGAAAACTTTACAATAACAACAACATATGTTAATCTCAAAGGATGGCCAGAACTCCCTACATGCAGTAGTAAAATGTCACTGGGAAAAAGACCAAGGGTGCTATTTTTAAAAAGGTTACAATTTCAGGGGAAGGGGTGGGAAAATGGGCCAGTTAATATTATTTTTAAGTTACTACAAATGATTATATGCTACAGAAAAACTTAACCAAAGTAGTAAAAGTTTTTACTTAGCTTTTAGATACTTTACTATAAAATAAAGCCTCCAAAGAAGGAAACAAGTACACTAATTGTATCATGTGCCATCTAATCATAGTAGATACTATGGCACTGCCTTTTTATCTCTGTACACAAACACCCATTTAAAAAAAAACTGCTGGCATGTCCAATTTTTCTACATTTTTAAAAGACTGCATTTAAAGTAATAAATTTTAAAATGATGAAACACTGTATCCATCAATTCTAAGATGCACATTCACTGAAACAGTATGGATTTATAGTTGATGGCATGTCTGAATTTAATTGGCAGTGCTTTTTCTTTCTTAGCAGGAATGGCGCCTTAACATCTGTTGTGGTAATTCCAAAACTAAACTGCCTTTTCAAAACATATAATCAACCAGTCTTCCTTTTCTAAATATTACTTAGAACAACCATTAACAAAAACCAAATGAGAAAATGTTCTGCCAAGAGCCTCATTTAAATAGTGACAGACTTCAAGGAAAATGAGAGAAGTTACCAGTGTTGTTACTGATATTCAAATAAAATAAGAACTACTGAAAAATTTTGCTTTTATAATTATTTAACCCACACAAAGATATCTTCACACTGTCAAACCAAGACATAAACTGTATGCTTTTAAATTTTGTAACAAATATAAAATGAGTATTCTGTAAAACTGCAAAATGTAAACTGAAAATACACGTTAAAATTTTAATGTACATTATTTTATAGTTAAAATAAGTTCCCTGAAATTAATCGTAAGTGATCTTTTTGTTAAAAGTGTTTACTAAAACCTGTTTTCACACATACTGGAGTTTCATTCCCCACCAAAGGTAAGGAGTCCACACAGGAAAAGAACACAATCTTAAAATACTTGGCCTTTACAGTGAATACTAAGAGGTGGATAACACACTAAAAGCAATATAAAAATAACTGTAATTAATATGTATCTGCCATATACTTGAGTACAAAAGCATGCCATGAATGGTAAATTAACTCTTGTTATACATAAAAATTGCCTCTCATAAGTCAATATATAACTTCACAAAATTACGTTTTCTTCACTGCAAATTGACCTTTATTGCCAAAACAAATGATGCCAAATTATGTTAAGTGTGAAGTTACCTTTGGGGCAGAAAAGTATATATTACTGAGTATAATCAAAATAATGTTTATGATACATTACCACTGCTCCATTATCTGGCATCATTGGAGTTCCCATATTTGCAGCTCCTTCTGGTCCCATGGCAGGACCAGGACCCATTGGTGGGCCAGGTATAGTTCCTCTGTTGTTCATATTCATACCCATCATTGGAGGAGGACCTTGGTTACCAGCAGGTGCTGGGCTAAATGCATCTACGCAAAACAATCTATACTTAGAGCTGTCCTATCTTAGTTTAGTAAACATTAAAAATTTAACAATACTTATGCAAACTATATAACAAGACTATTATCAAAATCACTTCCTTCTTTGAGAATGGGGCACCTAATTTTATCTCCTCTGTAATAGAGCATTACCTACACTATAGAATTTTCAACCCAAAATCAAATGTATATAAAACAAATGAGAGAACTATCAGTTATTATAGGACATTTGAGACGGTCAAAGCTTCAAAGTTTTTTAAAAAAATGAGTATTACTTGCTACAGTTTGCTTTTTAACAAACTACTCTCTTACAGTGTAACTATATTCCTCCAGCTTAAATTAACAGCAAAGGATTAGCACTTGGAAACTATAAGTATGTATATAAAGTTCACTAAAACTAACCTCTCGACTTTAATGTAAGTTACTGAACATACTCCAAAATTATAGGAGGTACTATTTTTTAACTTGAAACATTACAGCAATAGGCAATCTAAGCAAAACAACTGAAAAGGGCCATTATGACAAAGCTTATTTTTTAAAAGCAAATATAAACATTAACAGAGCTATCTGAATCTTTTCGGCATACTAAAAATTCTAGAAATGGGGATAATCGTATATACTTCAAATTTTTTCATCAAAAAGATATCCACCCAACCTCATATTAATTCCAATAGTCTTTGAGCTGAAATATTGTATTTATAATGGCTTCAAATACAACATTTTAACATATCTTCTTTGAATTTTTTTTATTTTTAAAGTACTCATACTTTATTTCATTAAAAATTCATAACAGATAAACTCCAACTTAAGAGTTCTCTTCTAGTATTTCATTCTATAGGTCAATTTTATAACCCTCAGAACTCAATTTCTCAAAAGCACATTATAACAGGAGATGACACTTTCATTCAAACCCAGAACTCTATACTCTATACAGTACCAAATGCAGCTGACTTCTACATAAGACTGAGCCCAGGGAGTAACTGGGAGGAAAAAGTCTTACTCCCTACCAGTCCCTGGCATTATACAGACTACCACTCTTCCTCAACCCAATCCTCCGGAACTCAGCCACTTCAAGGGAAGAAATTATTTCCCTTAATCCCAAAATGTTCTTGCTAATAAACTGAACATTGTAACTATCCAAGAATATTTCTATTCTCTTAGCATGGCTATAAATAAAAATTTTTACTGGAATTCCAGGATATGTCCCACATAGAAATGAGGAAGAATGGAGACACTATCTATAAGGAATCTTAACTTTCCCTAAAAAAAACAGATCAAGGATTAGGCTTTTTTTAATAAAAATTAGGCTCTTTTTAATAAAAAAAATTTTTACACTTAACACTTTACACTTAACTTGCAAGATTCAGATACAACTACACAACTATGGGTATGATAAATCAAAAATAATATTTCCAACTATCAGTAATTAGAGTCTTATTTCTAATAATTAAGATTTCTATCACACAGCTATAATTAAACTAAATTTAAAGATCTAAGAAATGTTTTAATTATCTGGTCCCCTGAAGACAGTTTTATAATCTATGTTTTACTTGGCAGTACACTGGTGATACACCAGAAGATCTATTGCCACATTCTATCAATGTAATTTGATAGAATATGACAATTCACTGATTCAACAGTGGCATTCAACTGTATGATAATGATACATAACTCCAGTAAGCCATTAGGACAAGGTCTCGGATTGAATAAAATGTATATTGGCGAAAATTAAATGGACTGGACTTAAGGGGAGTTGAGAAAGTGCTCAATTATAATATGGTTCTCTGATGAAATAAAATGTCATAAAAAATTTTAGTTTTCTTAAATTCCTAACTAATTAAGGAACCTAAAGGTATACTCTCATTATTCTTCTGATAAAGTTGCTAACTAAAAGTCAGTCAGAATGTTTCCAAGGTCTCAACAACATCAGAAATATTTCATTTGCTTCTAATGTTAATGGCAATCTAATCATTATAATGGCATTTCAAAGTACCTACAATCCATAACCTCACATTTATAACGCTTAAATAAACCATCTGGATTTTATTATACACTATTCTACAACTTACTTTGAAAAGACATAATACAACTGAAGTACTTGTACATTACCATATATTCAACTGTGTCTCTATAACTTATGTCCTACAACTGTGCCTACAGAACTTATGTATTCTTTGTTCACCAATTAATTTACGTATCCATAACTAATTTCAAATTAAGATCTTTATAGGTAAGAGTCATGTATCATGCTTCCTTTGTATACCAGAGATGCTTAGTAACTTCTTACTGGTAGGTAAGAAAAATGACAAAATAAATAGCAATAAACAATTTTAGATGATCTGATTGGAAGTAGCAAATAAACTGCATGAAAAATAGGAGGAAAAAAGGTCGATCACAGAAAATGTTCATCCCACATATTACTTTTTTTTTACTCCATACACTATATATCCTAAGTACTACATGCTAATGGTAATGTAATCTTTACAATATGTACACTTTGAGTTATGTAAAGATTTCAATTTTGTGACAGCTTCTGTGGGACAATATGAAACGAGTATTTTAAAAATTTATCTAATTTTTAAGTGTATGACATTTCAAATTTACTGTTTCCCTCAATAGTGGAGAAGCTAATGTAGGCACTTTCTTCAAAACTTTTCATCAACTCTAAAGATATGTATTAGCCCAGATGCGTAAGACGTATCTAATTTTCTTGACATGTCAGAGATGCCTCCGACAGTGCACTTCTGTGCACAATATGGCAGGTGAGGGCAAAATAAGCTAAACATTCAGTAAAATGAATAAAAATAACTAATTACACAAAATGTTACCTTACCAATAAAAATTTATAAAGGACTCTCAAGAAGTTTAAAATCCCTACAAATTCAGAATCTCAAAATTTCTAAGAAAGGTAAAAAGAGCCAATTTGAGAGCATGAAATTTGATTTTTTAAAAATGCAACATAGCTGCATTATACCATGGAATGACTGAACAAGTTTCAGGTTTTATCAAAACCTGGTTACAGGTTCCTTTCATTAAGTCTATTAAAATATAATATACCCTTTAGCCTTCAATGAAACAAAATTCTTCCTTAGCATATTATCTTTAATATACTTGTATTTTTTTCAACCTTAATATAAGAAATTTCACTATTACAAGTGTTGGTTCCAAATTTTAGTTTGTTACTGATATGCAGATACCACAAACAGCATGTACAATTCCCCAAAAGAATTACAAGTTACAGAAGGCTTTTGCTTCAAATCCCTACCTCCCATGTTTATTGCTCCACGGGGACCCATATCACCCATTCTCATTTCCTGTTCTCTCTGTAAGTAAGCATAGTTGTCACAGTCAACCTATCGATCTTATGACTTTACATTTCCCATCTAAAATCAAAAAGAAAAGAATAAATTGGGACATCACTTTCCATTAAAAAATTAAAATTTTCCAACATGACTTAGTAAGAACACTGAAAAGAAACTTCAGTCTTTCAGGTCTGATATGCCAGTGCTTAGAGCACTCAGTTTATACTACTAGATTGTCAATGTGTCAAATTACATAAAATCTACCATAGAATGTTTTTAATGTTCAATAGAGCAAAGACATATGCTTAGACTCCAAAAAAAAAAAAGAAAAATCTAGTATTAATAACCACCAGAGCCAATTATTTTTTTCCTCCCATAAAGAAATTTTGTCTTAAAAATGACCACTACCTCTTTTATATTCAAATGTATTCAAAAATCCAAAACAAACAGCTATGGGGCACTAAGCCAAAAATAAAGTTATACAGACAATTTTCATTGTTAATACACCTTTGCATTTTTATTCAAATATTTGAACACTGTTTTTCACCCAAGACCTAAAGATTTGCCATGAAAAGTCTCCACAACACACAATTATTAAAAGTTCAACATAACACTGCTTCCTTTATTTGAACAAGGGTTTTACTTGGGAATCTAAATAAAAGTGTTATTACACAGTCAGCAAGTTCTGAAACAAAATGCTCTTGAGGTTAACTGTGATACAAAAGGTCATGCATTTAAATTTCAGTAAAATCCAACTACTTCTAAAAACTCATTTATTAACAGGAGTTATACAGAATTAACTTCAATGAAATCTCTAGGTAAAATTACCCCACATTCTGTAAGTCAAACTTGCACTATTATTTTATGATCTTTTCCATTATCAGACCAGTGTGTTAAATGTAGCAATCAAAAAACACATTCTGAGACAAAGTAGAAATGTCTAAATCTTAAAAAGGTATTTTTCTTTTGAAAGTAATTTTATTAAAATGTGCTTAAAATTCCACTTAAGAATACAAAATACCAGTGTAAAACACTAGGAAAAAGAGGAAGTAAAAGCCTATGGTATATGGTAGATAAATGCCACTAAGCAGCTTATCAACTGCCCATATCTAAGCTAATGGACATGCCTCAAAATGTAACCTTTAACGAAGCTATGGTTAAAAAAAAAAAAAAATCACTTACATAGCATCAGGAAGAAATGTTTGTCAATTATGTAGAAAACATAAATCCCAAATTTTCTCAAGGCTATTTTTTTAAACTCTCCTAAAACTAAAATTTGTCTCTTCTCATAAAACGTTTGGTTAGTGATGGATACTAACTAGCAAAACTACTAGACTATTTCGTAAGATGGATTTCTGATAAGCTCATATGGAAAATACTGCTTTATCATCACACTTGACACTATCATTAATAAAGCAAACCAAATTATCATTTCCTCATCACCAGAACCTGGTAAAATGCAGACTGCTTCAGCATGTCCAAAACCTTCCAGGTATTATTTACAGTAGATAAACTTGTTATGGAAAAGCTGGTTCCATTTCAGCACCACAGTAAAATACATGATTTTCTGACCATGACATCTTTGGTGAACAAGGGTTTAACTTTACTTTTGGATTTGCCTTAACTATGAAAGATGAAGGATGCAATATCTAACCACTAACAAAGGGTAATTATGATAATCTTATTGTTTGAGACTTCAATTTTCAAATCCCCCTTAAATATTCTGACATCCTAACTGGATACCTGGGATTCACTGGTGGGAACAAAGAGGGAGATAACACCTTTATCATCTCCTGATAATTTCATCTGCACCTACAATTTTCCAGAATAAAAATGTTTAGCTTTATTATTCACAAAGTTCAGTACTTAAAAAAAAAAAAAACTGTTCTATTATTCTATTTTCCTCATTAATAGAATTCTGAAGAGATTAATATGCCAAATACATTTAGGGATTTTAAAAAAGCTTTTATTTATTAATTAATCTCTATACCCACCATGGGGCTCTAACTTACGACCCCAAGATCAAAAGTCACATACTGTACTGACTGAGCCAGTCAGGCACCCCAAGAATCAGGTTTTTTAAGTCAACTATTCAACAGTGGCCACTACATTTCCTTTCTGAAGCTCTACTAGAAACTGGTTCCAGGGGCATCCGACTAGCTCCATCAGAAGAGCCTGCATCTCCTGCATCTCAGGGTTGTGGGTTTGAGCCCCACGTTGAGTGTAGAAATCACTTAAAAATAAGAATCTTAAAAAAAGAAACTGGTTTTCCAGTTCTAAAATGTCTTTAAATGAAATAATCAGAATGTCTTACAAAATCTATGCTAATGTAGCATACCACTGCATTAAAATACATATATATAAAATACAGCATTTTTCATTAGATACATATGCACTCAATTTCCTTAATACTGATGTTTCCTTAAAGAAAATTACTGAGTACTGTTTTATATAGCTTCACACATTAAGATTAAGAAAAAGAGACGGTATAATTAGATGATAGGTCATTTTTTAACTATTTTAGAAGGAGCAAAAGGTTTTCAGCTTTCTAGTCCTATCTTAAGATTACTGTCATTTTGGGGCGCCTGGGTGGCTCAGTGGGTTAAAGCCTTTGCCTTCGCCTCGGGTCATGATCCCAGGGACCTGGGATGGGGCCCCGCATCGGGCTCTCTGCTCAGTGGGGAGCCTGCTTCCTCCTCTCTCTGCCTGCCTCTCTGCCTACTTGTGATCTGTCTAATAAATAAATTAAAAATCTTTAAAAAAAAAAAGATTACTGTCATTTTTTAAAAATCCATTGCTACATACTTCTAGTAAAGTGCAAAGGTCAGAGATTATATTTAAAGGTACTGGTTAGCAATGAAAATTAAGACAGTACTTCTCATTTAACTTGATTTATCAAGTATCAGGAGAAACGGTAAGGAGAAAGTTCACTATTAACTGTGTACCCACCCCAAAAAGCAATACATGGCATTACACAAGATCCTCACTTCTATGAATTCTAATATCTGAAATTAGAACTGGTGCATAAAATACATGGTATTTTTGAAATACAAATTTTAATGCTTTACTACTTAACCAAAAATTAAGAGTCACGATTTGACATGAAACAACTTGTATGTAAACAAAATATTGATAAAGACTGCACTGCAATAAGATAATAAAGCTATGATTAAACTGAAAACTTGGTTTAAATGATTCAATTAATTCAATTATTCTTCACAGCAACTCTATAAAAAGTAGGTCTTCTGTTACCCTATTTTAGAGATCATAAAACTTACTCAAGGTTGAACTGACATAAAAATTCTGCCAAAATAGAGTTCATTTAAGTTTTTACCTTCACAAAACACCTTCATTTTTTTTCAAGGATTCCAACAAAACCTAACAAAAGGCAAAATTTTTAGTTATTTTTATTCACAAGTTGTGCCTTTCCATTAAAAGAATTATATATATGTATTCCTGAGCTTGTCACTGAAGTATGCTTAAATTCACAGCTGACAAAAAAAGCAAAAGTATGACTGATTTCCAGAACCATATATTAAAGCAGCATTCCATTAAAACAATGGATCTCAGAGTGGCTGGCAGAGTACTGAGCCCACAAGACCCTTTCGGGAAGTGCACAAATTCAAAACTGTTACTAAACATTAGAACACAATTATAAAACTATGATCTGACTGGGCTTTTCAGTCTATCAACATATGCAGGGATGGTGTACAAGCAATTGGGAGGCAAAAATCTTGTTATTTTAGCAAAAATTAAGGCACTTATATTCAATTTTTACTAGTAGTAACTATCACTGTTGCAAGGGAGCAGCGGGCAGGCCAGCAGAGGATAGGTTGTCTGTCCAAACAACTAATTTTACTTATTTTTTTTAAAAAATATTTTATTTATTTATTTGTTAGAGAGTGAGAGAGAGCGAGCACAGGCAGACAGAGACAGGGAGAAGCAGGCTCCCTGCCAAGCAAGGAGCCCGATGTGGGACTCGATCCCAGGACGCTGGGATCATGACCTGAGCCGAAGGCAGCTGCTTAACCAAATGAGCCACCTAGGCGTCCCCAAACAACTAATTTTAAAGTTTCGACTAGAATATGTAGATGAAGCAGTTAGAATTACTGTTACTGAATGCCTACATGTCTTTTTAGTAATCTATGCAGAAGAGGATATATACATAAATCACTTCTGCTCCATTCTGAAATAGGGTGGTTTTTCAAGAAAAACATTCATGAGATTGGGTTGTAAACTGAGTAAGACAGCATCTGACAAACTATGATTACTGACTTGTATACAGGTATCCCTTGTTTTTCTAAAGTGTGTATTATGCCACTTGGCTTTTATTGAAAGACCTACATTTGTAGCATCTGCTTTTGCTAACCAAAAGGGGATTTTTACTTCTATGGAAAAAGGCAAAAATAAAATATAAAGTTCAATGTGTTTTGTAGCAAGCAATTTTAGAGGCAGCACAAATCTAAAGCAGCAAAAAGTGCTATCAAGCACGTTCCCTGGGAACCATACTTAGCCTCTCAGCATCAAGCTGTCATAGCTTTAAACTGTGTGTGAACATCTGTGCTTTATCTAGATTTATTCTGTGGATCAGTAGCAAGATGTGTACTAAGGTATCAGAGAGGCCTAAGAGTTGTAATTCGGGTTTAGAAACTCTCCAAAATTTTTTCATATAAATATTACAGTAGTTGTTTCTTCATTTTATGCCATTTTGGCTTACAAAAGGTATCACAGGAATGTTATACGTTGGGACAGCATTTGACAGACATTTTCTGACAAGATTAGTGGTTGATATTAAGAAATGTGATTTGTTTTTAATTCTGTGTAATAAACTGTATTAAAATTTAGAAGATGCGCATAACTCAATCAACGGATCGATATTTTTCTAATTTTTGGTATATGACATTACAAAAATCATGCATGGGTAAAAAAAAAATCCATTCGAAGTTCAAGGCGGCCCAATATTGTAATGCAATGAAGACAGAAATAGGTACAATTATCTAAAAAGACTAAAATATACTCGTCTCCATTTTACTAATTACTTATCTAAGTAAAGCTGGTTTTTCTTCATGCACTTTAATCAAAAGAGCATTCTGCAACAGATGGAATGCAAAAGCAAATATGGGAAGCCAGCCATTTCTATAAAGCCAAACATTAAGCAAACTTACAAAACAATAAAATACCACTCTTCCCACTACATTAAAGTGGAATGTCAAGGAAATCTGCAAACATGTGAAGTGAGGCCAGTGTTCCTAGGACTACCCATTTCCTTTCAACTTTCTCTCTTATCTAATATGGTAAACACTGATGTAACAAAACAAAACAAAAGCTCTTAGAGGTCTTCAATAATTTTTAATGGTATAAAAAAATTTCAAAACAAAAAAGTTTAAGAACCAATGCTTTTAAGTTCTAGTCAGTATTCATTCATGAAAATAAAAGCAGAAAATCTGCAATAATGTAAAGTAACTAAAACAGTGAAGAACTTCACATTATTTTGTGTAGAATAGGATCTTTTCCTTTAATACCTAATACTCAAAATATCAACCTGTGAACTTAAAGATAGTTTCTTTTTTTAGATAACCAAATTTAAAGGATTCACACAATACACAAAGGTGAATCTAAAATAAAGTATAACATGAATGCGTAAGGTTTAGAAAAGTGCACTGCATAATGATTTTAATAATATCAACTGAAACATTTTGCAATCAATGATAAAGATATATTCATCTGACACTGAGTAATGTAAATTCCTGTTTGAATGAATGCAGTCTTAATGACCATGATCATGATTCTTTAATTTGTAAAGATCTTTCACATACATTTCTGAAAAAGCCTCCAAGGGATTGTTAAAGGATCACCATGTACCATCTAGGTTCAGTGTCTTGATAAAGAAAATGTCAAAATTCCTGATATAAGAACACTGATACAGAACATTTAAATCTACTAAGGGAAATATAATTTTAGAGAAATGTCTTAAGTTCTGGGAAGTAACAAGACTCAACCTTTTTATAATTAAGAATTTCTAAAAATAAATTATATTTAGTACTTGGAAATGTATCCTTCCCTTCACTAGAAAAGTTTACATAAAAGAATAAAGACTATTAGATAGCTAATCTAACTTTCAAGAAAGAAATTAATTAGAAGCTGAAATATAGCAGCTGAAATACTATCTAACAAACAGGGTATTTGGAAGTAAAAAATGAAAGAAAAATCAATTACATGAAATATTAAGAAAATGAGTATAAAGAAAAAAATTCAAAATAAAAGGTAGGCGGTAGGCCTCTTTGCCAAGAAATTATTCACTCATTTAAAAAGTTCTAATACTGAAGGGTATATGCATCAACAAAGTAATCTTTTCTTAATAGAAATGAAGTAATTTTAAACTAAAAAGGGAAGACATGTTCCCACTGATATAAATAATAGCATGCAAACTTTCAAACATAATGAACAGAGAATGCTTGAGAATGTTAAGCAAAAATGCTTAACATTTTTACTTCAAGTAATTACAAAGAATAATTTCCAAAATGTACGATTCACTACTACACCTCAGGGCGGAGGGGTGGAATATGTTTTAAGCAACCTAAGACAATCTTTCAATAAATACAATCTGTGATGGTTTTTTACCCTCAATTTGAATACATGCATTCCATGATATGTACACCCTTGAATCCTGAGAAAATGTTCCTCAGTTTTATAACTGTTAAAATGAAATTTTAACCATGTATCATTAGGGAATTGCAAATTAAGACAACAATGAGATACCAGAACACAGCAATTAGAATGACTAAAATCCTAAACACTGACAACACATAGTACTGACAAGGATGTAGAGAAATACGAATTCTCATTCACTGCTGATAGGGATTATAAATGGCATATTCACTTTGGAAGAAAATTTTAAGAGTTTCTTACAAAACTAAAGATACTCTTACATACATACAACCCAGCAGCTATACTCCTTGGTATTTACACAAAGGAGCTGAAAACTTATGACAACACAAAAACCTGCACATGTTTATAGCAGCTTTTTCATAATTGCCAAAACTTAGAAACAATCAAGATGTCCTTCAGTAAGTGAATGGATAAACAAACTGGTACATCCAGACAATGAAACATTATTTAGCACTGAAAATAAACAAGCTATCAAGCCATGAAAAGACACAGAGGAACCTTAAAATGCTTATTACCAAAAAGTCAGTATGAAAAGGCTACATATTATGATTCCAACTACAAAACATTCTGGAAAAGGCAAAACTATAATGAAAGTAGCAGAAATCAGTGATTGCCCAGGATTAGGATGGAAAGAGGGATGAAGAGACAGAGGGCAAAGGATTTTTAAGGCAGTGAAACTATTGTGTATACTATAACAACGGGTACATATCATTATACATTTGTCGAAAGTCCACCAATTGTCCAACACCAAGAGTGAACCCTAACATAAACTGTTTTCTTTTGGTGATAATGATGCGCCATTCTGATAGTGAAGGACTCTGGATATATGTTGGCGGAAGGAAGTATATGGGAAATCTCTAACTCCGGCTCAATTCTGCTATGAATCTGAAACTAAAAATTAGTCTATTAAAAATTTTATTTATTTACCTGTCAGAGAGAGAGAGAGAAAGCACACATGCACAAGCAGGAGGAGCGGCAGGCAGAGGGAGAAGCAGGCTCTGCGCTGAGAGAGCCCAATGTGGAACTCGATCCCAGGACCCTGGGATCATGACCTGAGACAAAGGCAGATGCTAAACCAACTAAGCCATCCAGGCATCCCTATTAAAAATTTTTAATGTTTCTTTTAGTCACAAATAATAAAGATTTGTTACTTATTAAATTTAAAATCAGAAGTAAGAGGAAACAAATATAAGTAGGGAGACTTACATCTTAGCTCACTATATTCATTAGCCTCAAGACAAGTACCTCTTAATCTAGATTCACTCAATGTATTTTTAAAGCCTGGTTGGGTACCTTTAAAAGATTATGCTGGTGTCACTGTCAAATTCAGAAACTGCAGCTTTTTAATAACTAGGGTGGTTTTCTAACTGAAGATTAATTAAATCTAATTACATATAATCACCATATATCAAGAGACAGAAGGGAATAAATATTTTAAACAAATTAATTTTTTAAACAAATTCATATTCAACTAAGACTATTTTTAATCATATACCCAAGGGACATTTTCAAAATTATCATTATCACCACCACTTTTCAATTGTTATGGCAAACTCTAAAGAGATGCTTTTAAAAACTGAAATTGATTAGAAATATTTATTCAGATTTAGTTATTTTATCCTAAACTCTTAAAGAAATCAGCCATGATGGTATCAGCTACAGCCACAAACACAGTATTTTGAATAGTACCCTATCAAAAAGCTCACATAATACTGGTAACTGGTTCGCATTTCTTCACCCATAACCTCTTAACCAGTACATTCCCTTACCAAAGTCAAAACAACTATCATGACTGGCCAGACTAAGATATGAAAAATTAAACAAAAGGACAAATATAAACTGTATAAGAAGAAATGCCAAATTAAATTGCCCCATCAACAAAATAAAGCAGTGGAAGGAGCAAACAAAAGTACACGTGTTCTGATGTATAAAAAATTAAAGTATATATTTAATGGCTTTCTGTTAATGATATTAGGCATTAAATTATTTTAGCAGTATGCCAAAAACTTTGAAATTATAACAAATTGTATGTTTTTCCTAAGTAGATAACTCAAAGCTACAGGTACAATTATAGTAATTCTAAAAATATTTAAGTGGTAACTAAATAAAATCCAAGTATTTAAAATACACAATTATAAGAGAAACTACTATAATAAGCATATCACTTGTTTAAAAGCAGAATTTTAAGAAGCAGTAATAGGCCAAATGAAGAAGTTACTTTGTGAGAAACGCGGTAAATTTACAACCAGAAAACAGAGAACATGAAACATGATGTACAATATAGTGCAGGGTATTATAAGACAAAGTATAGGCAGACTTACCCATATACTTTCAATTGCTTGAAATTTTAAACAGAAATAAAAACATTTCATCAGCAGAGCATGCTCACAAACCCAAGTTCCTACCCCATCACTGATAGTTAGATAATAACTACAGAGATATTAACATTCACACTTATTTAGTCAGATTTGATATAAAACTCTGGCATTTCAGGTGATACTACAAAACACTATGTCTTCAATACAAAGTACAAAAGATACTAGATGGAGGCTGACCTAAAAAAGTTTTTTTTACATAATCACCTTGTAGAACAACTCCTGTTTCAGGGTGGCTCTAAATATAATGTTAAGTCACAAAGCAGAAGTAACAAGTTGAATTTTTATGTCTTCCTAGAATTTTTCAATTTAATGCCTAAAAATTCTTATTTATATCACATATATGTAACATCTCAAAAAGTGTTTACTTTAGTTGAACATTTCTATTTTGCCAATCCTGACTTTCCTCTTCTCAACCCCTTCAGAAAGGTAAACATGAGCTAAGATCTTATCACTCTGAACAAAGATTAGAAAAACTTACCATTTCAAATGAAAAGACAATGTATACCTAGAACACAGTGGAATAATAAACCATTCATATTAAAAAAATATCCAAAATAAGTTCTACAACAGTGCCAAGGCTACTCAATGCACTCTTCACATTCCCTTGCAGAGAATCTTTTTAGCTGTATCTCTATATACTTTACATAGATACTCTGCACCTAATCCTCAAAGACCTGACCCTGAGCTTGACTCATTTCTGTACCCTCCATGGTACCCAGCACTCTGTTCTGAAACAGTAAAACAGTGACCAAATTTTTTTACTATATGGAAACCTCTAAATCTTCCTGTAAGTCTAACACTCTTATGGGATATTCAAGTGGGATCTGAATAATGAAAAGCTAGGTGTGCTGAAAACCAAACAAAACAATTGTTACTTATTTTTGAAAAATTTACTCTGTTACGTGATTCCATTATGAAAGCTACAAAAATATCAATAGTCTTAACACCACCTGTGTTTCAAAACTACAAAGGCTTAACATCTGAGACATTAGTATTCAATAAATACCAAAGTATGGACCCAAAAAGAACAGTGAAAATCATATGATTGAGCAGGACTGGTATTTGAAAAACAGGACACCAAACAACTATTTAATCCTCTCTATTTGTGTAAATAACTACAATATGACAAATACAGGACTCTCAAACTCAAAAAATTCAAAGAGGCAAATTAGCTGGTAACAAAGTCAGAAAATAATTAGAATGCAATGTGGTAAGCATTAAAAAAGAATATTGAAAATGATACAGCTGAGGTGTGTAGTCAAAGAAGGTTATGCATACACAGTACATTCTCCAGGAGGAAAGAGATACAGAAACTTTTCTGATTATAAGCCTCTCTGAAACTCTAATGGAAGGTAAGACAAAAAAGGACACTAATCATTTAACTGGACACAGAAATAATTAACTATAATAAAGTAACTTCTGATAAAGTGTGTGTAGAGTTTAAGGAAGGCTCAAAAGCATTTCCCTTTGGAATTATTTGGAAATCTTTTAAATATGGATGAAAAAACTATTATATATACTCATATGATTGGGACAACCATCCATCCTGCTTTGCCTGAGCCAGCCCATTTTCTGCCTGCTATAAAAAAAAGTAACTTCATTTTTTTAAGGTGTGTATTTTTATTAAACTAACTAAAATTTTTTATGTATACACTTATAATTTACAAGTTAAGATGTAATTTAAAAATATCTGTCCTGGGGCGCCTGGGTGGCTCAGTGGGTTAAGCCTCTGCCTTCAGCTCAGATTATGATCCCAGGGTACTGGGATTGAGCCCCGAATCTGGCTCTCTGCTCGGCAGGGAGCCTGCTTCCTCCCCACCCTCTCTGCCTGCCTCTCTGCCTACTTGTGATCTCTGTCAAATAAATAAATAAAATCTTTTTTAAAAAATAAAAATAAAATAAAAAATAAAAGTATCTGTCCTCAGTCACACTTCCATCTACTCCTGATTCCTTCTCCCAGAGGAAATTACTTTCTGCTCTTTTCAGACTTTGTCTCCATATTTTAAATGATACAGTTTTATTGCTCTTTTAAAACATTCTTAGTTTAGATATCTAAATATTTAGCTAAAGAAATTAGCACTTTTATATGCACCCACTCCCCATTTTTCTCTCTTTCCATCTTCTGAGTCTAGTTCTTCCACAGTTGATTAAATCAATATTTAGTTTCTACATTATTATTACCTTTTAAATATGATTCACAGCTGGGCTCATATTTAAATAGTACCCATATTCAGTTGTCCCAATCTGAATAAAAATTATGTTTTCCCCTATTAAAAAATCCTGAGAAGGGGCGCCTGGGTGGCTCAGTGGGTTAAAGCCTCTGCCTTCCCCTCAGGTCATGATCCCAGGGTCCTGGGATTGAGCCCCACATCAGGCTTTCTGCTCGGCGGGGAGCTTGCTTCCTCCTCTCTCTCTCTGTCTGCCTCTTTGCCTACTTGTGATCTCTGTCTGTCAAATAAATAAATAAAATCTTTAAAAAAAAATCCTGAAAAGTTTCAAAGAGAAGTGAAAGGATCAAAGATTTCCATAGCTGGCTAAAACTGATACATATCTTCAATTCAAATACTCTCAGCTGTCAAAATCCCTAAAGATCACTTCCAAAGTACATGTAAACATTACAAATGTAAACATCTATACATTTTTGTTTTCACTTGACTACAAGTCTAATTCCAATTATGCTCCATCCCAAATATCCAGAAAAGTTCCTGGCTCACTGTAAGAAACACATTGAATTATTTTAGTAAATAAATAAATGAAAACATTAATAAAAACCTGGTTACAACTAGAGCATTATATGGGAAATCACTGCAATATAACTGATATAATCAATTTTGATCTTTACCATCATGTCAAAATCACTGGAACTGGGCTGCCATGATGAACATCAAGAGGTATACTCAGCTGCCCAGCAAGTGAAACCTAAATCTGACACCAAACCCTACAGCAAATAATTCTTCTGTTATAACCACAGAAAATTAAGATGCTATAAAAACTCCTTGTGAAATATGTCCTTTGAATGCTTCAGGTCTTTAGACTTCCAAAAAACAATCTTCTTCTGCAATACAATCAAATCACTTCTTAGAGCTAAATAATTTATATAAAGAGGAGTAATTGCCAGGTGGAAACCACAAAACGGCAACTTCTCTCAAAAATTCAAAAATCATTTCAGAAAATATTATTTGTACCTACTCGCTAATAATTAATGATTATGGTCAGTTTTCTGTGTCAATGCCTATTAATGAAATTTTATTACTGGCTAGAGTTTCTGTTTTGAGTTTCTGTTTTGGCACATCAGGGAAAGCTGGGTTATAATCAAATCAGAGAAAACAAACAATGCCCACTCAAGAAGCAGAAAAGAAGACTAACAAAGAAAAGGCTGATTAAATAGGCCAAATTTGGTAGTACTGATCAAGAAAGGGTAACAAATGAAAGAACAATGCTTTATCTCTCTACTAAGAAAATATCTGAAAACTCTATGATCATCAGCTATGGGGCAGTGATGCTTTATCAGTTCTTCCAGAAACTTTTGCTTTGATTTATAACCACGACTACCAATAAACCTTCAGGACACTAATTTGGATTCTTCAGGGACCTTGATTCTAGGATATGAGGTGCTCTGCTCAATAAGCCTTCTAAAAACACTGGAAAAAAACATATTAATTAATAAATTTGCATTATAATTCACAAACTCTTTGGAGTTTGGTTAACATGAGTCACTTTTTATAGATTACCCCCAACTCTCAGACTGGACCTAGACCAGGGGTGGGCAAACTTTTTTGGCAAAGAGACGGATAGTATGTATTTCAGGCTTAGCAGGCCAAAGAGTCTTGATATAGTTTCATACAGTTGTGTCATGACTAGTCAATCTACCACTTTTGGACAAAGCAGCCATAATCAAAACATAAACACAACTGTATTCCAATAAAACTTTCCAAAAACAGGCAATGTTCAGATTTGGCCTAGCTTATCCTAGTCCGTCAACCCCCAGTCTAGATGAAATACTTAAAAAACAAAAAGTTAATCCATCATTTGAGACAATACCTCCTCCACATATAGGATGAAAGCTGAACTAAAAGTTGTCACACCAAAATCCCACACACCAGTATTCAAATAAAATGTTGGGGTACTTCCATTAAGTGTATGAATCCTATCCTCCATGTTGACTTCAAACTCCTTCAAACTCCCAGGTTCCATACAAAATTCAACTACTAATATTCTTATTTCAATATTTCAACTATGTCTCATTTCAAGATATAGCCAATTATCTTCTATCTTTGCTAATAAAAATAAAGAGACTGAAGAGCTGCTTAAAATGCAGATTCCATGGCTCCAACTCAGACCCACTGTAGCAAAAATATTTGATGAATTGAACTCAGACATTTTTCTTTTTTAAGTTCAAAAAAGATGTGCTGCACAGGTTGAAAATTACTAAATTTAGCAAAAAATGTGATCAATGAAGAATGTATCAGATTCTTCTATAATCATGAAATGAACCAATTTGTAGGCTGGAAACCTAGGGGGAAAACCTACGTTTTTAAAAAACCTCCCTGAGGGTTTATTATGCACTATTTGAAAAACATTACCATGGAAGAGGCATTACACCCTTAGCCTCTGGCTACTTCTCCTTAATGGTCTTGGCCTCACTATATACTATATATAGCTACAATGGAACTACTCTGACAAAGAAACATAACTGAATCAAATTACTGCCTTAGCATATAATATACATTTATTTCCAGGTTTATTATGCACATGTGTTTAAGCATCTAGGGCTATTCCCACCTACTCAAACAAAAGTAAAAATTCTTCAGTATCAACTCATGTATGTGTTTTGAAAAAGATCTGAAGGGCTATTCTTTTATTTACAAAAAAAAACAAACATTACTATTTATGCTATAAGTGAAGATTAACGTGTTTTATTTATAATTACCAGAGCTATCAAAGAGCTTGACTTCTAAGAAATAAGGTATGAAATAAAATGACTTCTAGTTGATGAAGTGCTGACATATCCTTGAAACATTTAAAAATTATCCATGTCATTAAATTATGATAAAGGTGAAGGCTAACAAAGAAAAACATGACCAGACATGATGTATGTTTTCCCTCGTATTTTATTACATTAAAAAAAATTACTTTTCAAGACACAAAATATAGAAATCAGTTCTTATTTTCTACTTCAAAGTCCATACTATTATTTGTGTTGGAATATTCCTAATAGGTATATTAGAAAGAAATGAGAGGTGGCATCTTAAACCAAGTAAATCTGCTTTATACTAATTACTCTTACTACTTGGGCAAGCTGAACACTTACCATTTGATTCCTCCCTTTAAACTGAACAGTGAAAAAAGAGAAAGCACATAAGAGGGCCTAATTTCAAAGCTTTTAAAAACAAAAACAAACATTAAATTTAACAATTTTTTCCAAAGACAGTTTTCAAAGTAAAAGAAGAATAACTGATACAACAATTACCTCAATGTTTCTTCTATTAACACAAAACAGTCAAGACCTATAAAGAACTTTTGTTAACATTTCTTTAGTGCTTGATTAGCTTATATTAACAAGCATTATGAAGCTAGGCACCAAATAAAACCGATACCAAAATGATGAAAAACTTTTGTCTATCCATAATTTCGAATATCAAAAAATCTAAAAATCTGGCAAAGACTACATTTCCCCTAAATATTTAACTCCTTTGTTACATACTATTTTAAGTATGGTTCCTCTTCAGAAAATTAAGAATATAGTAACTCTGCGGCCTAACAAGAATATTAATTAAAAACAGAAACAGAAACATGAAACAAAAAAATCTAGCACCAACTCTCCAGCCCAGGGTTCAGCAAACTTCTGTAGAGGTCAAAGAGTAAGTATCTTGGGTTTTTTGAGTCACAGATACTCTAATATTCTCTTATTTTCCTTATCCATCAACTCTCTAAAATGTAAACACCATTCTCAGCTCTGTGGTAGAGCAGTAGAAACTGGGCACTGGTCCTAGGCTATAGTTTGCTGACTCCTGCTCCAGCCAAATTAATCTTACGATGCTTCAAATATACAACTTATACTTTAACTACCTGAAAACAAAGATATCTTAATATTAAAATAAAACATCTACATTTTCTAAGAGTACAATCTGGTGAAACAATAAATGACTTATTTTTGAAATGCGTCAATAAACCCACCATGAATATTTTAAATATGTAATTCATTTATTCTCAAAGTTCATCGGTAATTTGTAAAATTTACCCTCCAAAAAATTAATTTTAAACATACAAATGTTTTAAAATTAAAACAAGAATTTGCAGTATTTCAATTTCAAATTATAGCAACATTTCCAAATAATTTTTGAATAGAAAAGTATAATTAAAATCTGTCCTTCATTAATTATACCTATAATAAATGCCACTGAACAAATATAAAAAACACTGGTATGTTTTAAAAAAATTATGAAATAATTTCAAATAAAGATTCTACAAACAAATTTATAATAGAGCCAACTTAAATGTAACAGGAGAATACATTTTACTTAATCATTTACTTTTAGTCCCCTAAATTATTTATGTATATGACATTACAAATAGCTACACATAAGCTCCAAGAATGTAAAATTTATGCCAAAAAAATAGTTAGAAAGCTAATTCCACCAAATCTGACTATAAGCAAGCACTTTAGGAAAAGAAATGTTCAGGTACATAAAAGGACAAGGAAGAATTTCCTAATCCTCAATGGAACAAAATAAAGTTTTCCTAGGGATGTATTGTATGTGGTTTACATCATGATTATATTTGAAAATAAAAACTTAGTCACTAGTTTTCAAAATATGGACCAAAAAATTTTAATTCCACATACTTTTATAACATCATAACATATCCTCACATTGATAAATCCAACAATTTATGTTCACATTTAACAACCAAAAGACCTAAGACCACATTTAAAATATGTCATAAGCAAAGACTATGTATCCAAGTAGGAAAAAGAGAAGTGCAAAATGATGCCAGAAATTAGAAGACAATGTGCGATGCTTGAAAACTAAACTGGTAAT